>JAOANR010000015.1:34628486-34888660 GCA_030278955.1 Hygrophila difformis
ATCGAGCACTCACCCTCTACATAGGTCACACTCGTCCGTATAGGCACGATGCGAAGAGCTAGAGGGGCACTCTATCGAGCACTCACCCTCTACGTCGATTAAGTATCTCATGTGTTTTGATTTAGTGTAACGGGATTTTCAAAAGTATAGTTATATCGTATTTCAACGTCTCAACCGTTTGTTCGAAATTTCAAAATCTCTTTGATTTAAAAATCACAGTTTGCGCCTTTTTGGTTTAAAAATTCATTACTTAGGCGATTGATCTGAAATTTGTACAGCAACTCAAAAACATCCCAATGAACAACTTTCGTGTTTTAAGTTTTTCGGAAAAACGATGGGAAGCATGTCAAAAATCGAGTTTTCGACTCAAATAGTATGCTGTCAGGATTCAGGTTTGACACCCTTCAAAGATTTGACTTTTTGACATATCAAATGGACTTCAAAAATTCTGAAATTTTACAGACACATACTAGACTTGATTTCCAACAACTTTTGTTTAGATCATGAAGATTGGTTCGGACTAGAAATGATAGGAATAAGCTCCTCAAGTTCGGTTATGAAATCTGTCATCCTTTGACAATTCCTAAAAACGCAGAATATGTCCGACACGTTTTGGGGTATCAAAACTTGATGAAAATTTCTGAAATTTTTACATATAGCTTAAGCTCTTAGGATCAAAATCTTAGTTTTGAGTTTTCAGGTTTGAACACTCGAAGTAAGAGTTTTGCTCGTCAAGTTTGATTATGAAATCTGTCAAGGTTCTTGACATCGGTTCTAACGCAGATCGGATCGGCTCGAGTTTGGAGGTTCAAATCTCAATGAAAAATTCTAAAAACTTACAGTAATAATCCAAACTCATAGATCTACAATTCTTATGTTCAACACCAATCCTAGATCGTCCTGGATCCATGGTCAAAATAACCAACAAGATTGAGAGTGAAATCTGCCAAAGTTCTAAGATTCAGATTTAATACTCTTCAGTTTTGGGTTGGTTTCAGGTTTCAAATCATCATGAAAAATTATGAAATTTTTACAGAAGCTAGACCAAAGCCTTAGCAACACGTTTCATGTTTTGAGTTTTCTTGTTTGAGCAGCTTTAGAGGTTTGAAAAATTCATACGAAAACGCTGCGTTGAGGGTTTCTCTTGTTGACAGATTTTTATTAATTTTCTTGAGTTGAATCTCTATGTTTGGTTGCATTTTAAGTCACCCAAAACCATAGTAAGGTTAACTTACAGTGGGGATGATGTTTAGGAAGTCACGGGGTCGTCCGGAATCCACGGGATGTCACGAACGAATCTCTTCCACCCGATTTATTCTTCCCTTGGCTCCGATTTGTGTTTGAATACGAAGATTCTTAAGTTAGGATGATGTTTATGATCTTAAAACCATATGGAAACTTGATTAACATCTTACCAACAATCCAAAGCCTGCAATCCTTGATCTACACACTTCCTTGGTCGGATTTGGTTGCCGGAAATTCGCCGGAAAGTCCGCCGGAAGGGTGTTTGGCTTTGGGAGAGTTTTGGGAGAGTTTTGGAGGAAACTTTGGGTGTTGATGACTGAAATGAGGTGTTAGGGACAGCTAATAACTTCCAAAATATGCCTCCCCCGTGATAGATCAAGATTCCCACCTTTGGGACCCAAAAAATGGCAAAAAGTCGCCAAAAACACATAATGCCCGACTGCTACAGTATCATGCTACAGTAGCGTGCTACAGTAGCATGCTACAGTAACTTTTTTTTTTTTTTTTAAATTTTTTTTTTATATATATATATTAAGATTCTTATCTTAAAAAAATCATAATGTGGGAATTTTTGTGATCTTGTAAGTCATACATAGCTTCAAAAAGGAATATATTCTTTATTTGAAAATGACAAGATATGATTAATATTCCACCCTACAATTTCAAACCATAGTCAAATTATTCCCAATTATATTATGGCATTCTAGAATAATCCCATAATAAAAAAAATATATGGGTAGAATGATTAATCAAGGATATATAGAAAATAGATAATTCTCATTATAATTTAAACATATGAATATATACATGTATATATACATGTGTACATGTTTGGAAAGATTATTTCAAGACCAAGGTATTTATATATGTGTATATAAACTTGTATATGGATTTAAAATATTCTATGAACCATATACTTATTACACTTGATATTGAAATCCATATATTTATTTGAAAAGACAAATATATATATATATATATAATTTTTCAAAGTATGTTTTGTAGAAAATAATATACTAATCTTTAAGCAAATATTTGAACATATAAATATATATAGATTTGATTAAAAATCTACTTAGTGAATTAATCAAAAATATATATTCATATATATATATCGGGCAATTTCTATGGTATTACAGTCATGCCAATGCTAGCATGGTAGCTATTGTTATAAGAAAACTCAATTAAAAGTAAATGAGTTTCCCCACTCCCCTTGAACTCCAATACGCATGCTCTCAGCATATCTTCCAGGGTTTGGATGGTTCTCTCGGTTTGTCCATCCATCATCGGGTGGAATGCAGTGCTCATTTTGATTTGAGTACCGAGAGCTTTTTGTAACTCCGTCCAAAAGTGAGAGACAAATCTACTGTCTCTGTCAGAAATGATGTCATGTGGTGCTCCATGTCGTCGTACCACATTATCGATGTAGGCTCGGGCCAATTGGTCTATAGTCCACGTGTCCTTCATTGGGATAAATATGGCCGTCTTCGTTAGCCTATCCACAATCACCCAAATCTTGTTCATGCCCTTAGGTGATCGCGGTAATCCCGAGACAAAGTCCATCGAGGTGCTATCCCACTTCCAACTCGGAATCTCCAGTGGTTGCATCAACCCTAAGGGTTTATGTCGCACTGCCTTAACCCTTTGGCAGGTGAGACACTTTGCCACGAAATCATCCACTTTCTTTTTCATACCCGGCCACCAATAGATCTTCTTCAGATCCTTATACAGTTTGTCACCTCCGGGATGCACTGAATATGGTGTGTTGTGCCCTTCATCCATCAATCTTTGCTTCAACTCGGCACATTTCTGAGGCACACATCATCTCCCTTTGAAGCGAATGCTTCCATCCTCGTGGACAGCAAATCCTATTGCTTACCCTCGGCAATAGATTCCTTTATCCTCTCCAATTTCGCGTCGCCCGGTTGAGCGAGTCTAATCTCTTCCAATATTGGAGTTTCTACAATCATCGCGTTGATCACTGCACTCGCTGTGCCCGGATGCACAAGTTCCACATCCAATCTTGCCAAATCCATGTACAGTGCCGGCGGAATCACCAACGAGTTTGTCACATGTTGGGTTTTCCGACTTAGGGCATCGACTACCACATTCGCCTTCCCCTCGTGGTAGGATATCTCCAAATCGTAATCCTTTATAAGTTCTAACGACCTTCGCTGTCTCAGGTTCAACTCCTTCAGAGTGAATATGTATTTCAGGCTCTTGTGGTCAGTGAACATCCGACACTTTCGCCCGTAAAGGTAATGCCTCCATATCTGTAGAGCAAAAACGACAACTGCCAATTCCAGGTCGTGTGTCGGGTAGTTTTCTTCGTGAGGTTTCAGTTGGCGTGATGCGTATGCAACGACCTTCGAGTCTTGCATCAAGATGCATCCTAAACCTTCATTCGAAGCATCGCTGTACACTTCGAAGTCACCATTCTCTAATGGTAGCGTCAATACGGGTGTAGTTGTGAGTCGTTTCTTCAGCTCCTGAAATGCAGTCTCACACGCCTCAGTCCACTCGTATTTTACTCCATTTTTCAGTAGCTGGGTTAAAGGACGTGCGATTTTCAAAAATTCCTTCACGAAACGTCTATAGTACCCAGCTAATCCAAGGAAACTCCTTATTTCCGTTGGACTCATCGGCGCTGCGCACTCTGTCACGGCATAAATTTTCACCGGGTCCACTGAAACTCCATTAGCGGATACTATGTATCCAAGAAATGCTACTTCCTTTAGCCAGAAATTGCATTTGGACAACTTGCCGTATAGTTGGTTCTTTCGCAAGATCCCTAACACTTGGTGCAAAGGTTGGGCATGCTCTTCCTCGCTCTTCGAGTAGATCAGGATGTCATCAATGAACACCACTAGGCACTGATCTAAAAACTCTCGAAACACATTGTTCATGAGGTTCATGAACATTGCTGGAGCATTCGTTAACCCGAAGGATAACACTGTGAACTCGTACTGGCCATATCGAGTTCGAAATGCCGTCTTCGGAATGTTTTCCTTGGCGATTCTCAACTGGTGATACCCAGATCGCAAATCGATCTTCGAGAACACCGAAGCTCCCTTCAATTGATCGAATAGGTCCTCGATCCTCTGCAGGGGATACTTATTCTTGATGGTCATCTGATTTAATCCCCGATAATCTATACAAAGGCATAATGCTCCGTCTTTCTTGACGAATAAGACCGGTGCTCCCCATGGAGAAGTACTCGGTCTTATGTATCCTTTCTGCAGTAACTCCTCGAGTTGTATCCTTTCATCTCCAATGGTGCCATCTGGTACGGAGCTTTTGAGACAGGCTCTGTTCCCGGGATGAGATCTATGGTGAATTCAAGATCTCGTTTAGGTGGCGTGCCTGGAACGTCTTCGGGAAACACGTCCGGGTACTCTCTTACCACCGGAATGTTGTCAACCTTGCTCTCTTCCGCCTCAAGGTTGTGAACATAGCACGCATACAGTTCAAACCCCTTGCGCATCAAGTTACACAGTTTGAGAGCACTAACTACTTTGTTGCTCCTCTTAGGGGGTTGAGAGTAAAAGATAACTCTCCTTCCCCTACTTTTTGACAGGGTGATGTTTTGCTTTTGACATTCGATCAACGCTTTATACTGGGACAACCAGTTCATCCCCAGTATAATGTCAAGGTCCATTAAGTTAAATTTTACTAAGTTCGCGAAAAATTCTACGTTTTTGATCACTATAGGAATTCCATCATAATGTTTATAACACGCTACTACTTCTCCTGAAGGCAATTGAATTCCTAAGCTCATTATCTCGCACTTAGGCAGATCTAACTCAGGCACTACTCTTGATGCTATGATTGAGCAACTAGCTCCAGAATCAAATAAAACTTTAAGGGGTGTATTTAAGACGTGAAATGTACCTGCCATCACTTCTCCTTGCGCAGACATGTCTGCTTGGTTGACCACGTTGAGGCGTCCCATAGGGCGTCCTTGATTGCCCTGCTGATTTAGATTCTGCTGCTGATTCTGCTGCTGATTCTGTTGCTGGTTCTGTTGCTGAGGCTGCGGAGGGCGCTGGTTTTGGTTATGCTAATTCTGAAGGGGCCTATACCCCTGGTTGTTTCCATTTCACCCATTCTGATTTTGAGGCTGCACCGGCCCCGTAACCAAATCCTCTCTCTTCGTGATATTCTCCAACCTAGTTCGACATTCTCAACTCTGGTGACCCATCCGACCACATCGGTAGCATGCGCCCTGCTGAGGGCATCCCCTTGCCAGATGAGGCCTGCCACACCTTGGGCACGGTGGCACTAGACCTCCTTGATTGAACCTTCTGCCATTGTTCATCTGCTGTGGCCTATTCGGCCCTCCCCGATACTCGACCCTCCTAGTGTTGTTCTCATTTCTATTGTCCCCATTTCTCTTATCCTGGGGACCCCGACTGGGCTCCCACTCACCCTCCGTTTCAGTTGTTGAACTCGTGCCACTGCCACAGCACGATCGTATATTGCCTGCAAGTCGGGGTAGTGTACCCCGTGATCACCTCTCGTATCGCCAGATTCAAGCCCATTTCGAATTTTTGGGCTTTCTCCACGTCCGTGGGTACCAATCTCAGCGCGAACCTCACAAGTTCCTTGAACCGAGTGTAATATTCTTGGACTGTCTGCCCGCCTTGTTTCAGCGACAGAAACTCCTCATACATCACCGCCTTGGTACTCAGGGGGTAGAATCTATCCCTGAGCAGCTCCATCATTTCCGCCCACGAATAAGGCTCCTCGTCTTCAGTCAGTTTTGCTTGGGTGGCCTGCCACCAGTCGTCTGCTTCGCCACCCAGGTAGTACGAGGCGACGTGCACCTTTTCTCCTTCTGGACACTTGACCGCGCCTAGCAACTTGTCAAAGGTCCTTATCCACTCCTCCAGTTTTGCCGGATCGTCCTCACCAGCATAGTGGGGTGGCTGGCAAGGATTCACCATTGCCAGATAGTTGATTCGGGCCTGGGGCGGAGGTACCGCCGCGGCTTCCCCTTAATTGACTTGCGCATTACCCAGCGCAATCAAGACTTCTTCTATCGTCCGGAGACGATCGCCCACATTGTTCGGTGCGGGGGCGTCTTGGGCACCTTGGTTCTGGGCTCCTACTGGCTGAGATGGCTCTGTATTGTTCGGTGGCACTTCATTGGTCGTTTGTGGTGTAGGTGAGTTTCTTGGTATGCCTCTTGGTGCCATTATGTTACAAACGGGTATAGATTAGGCTTGCTAGAATTTGATAAATCGTTGGCAATTAATTATGGAGACGTTTGGGTGTTAGATGTATATCCGTATATAGCGTCCAATCCACGACAAAATTAATATATATATATACTTTTTCTATTTTTTATTTTTTTATTTTTTTTCAGGGTTTAGGGTTCAGGGTTTAGGGTTCAGGGTTTAGGGTTTAGGGTTTAGGGTTTAGGTTTTAGGGTTTTGGAGTTAGGGTTTAGGGTTTAGAGTTTCGATTTTTTTAAGAGATAAATAAATAAATAAATGAACTTGTATTTTATTTCTCAAGAAATTTTTAATACAAGTAAGAGGATGTACAAGAATGGAAAATATTTACTTAGCAAAAATAGTATTTACTAAAGATAGAATGCATGGGGATCTAAGCTCCTTCTGGCAGGGTAGCAGGGTTCTCCTCCGGGTCCTCGTCCACCGAGCTTGGCGGCAGTAGGTCGTCAAAAATATGGTTCAAGTCCTCCCCATGAGCATCGACAAGTTCCTTCAAAATTAGGTTTTGCGTAGTGAAGTTTTGGATTTGGTGTTCCATTTGATTTATGCGATGATGGTCGGCTCCTCTTAAGTTCCCCATGTGGTGCAGATTCGCCTCCAATTGGGCTATCCGATGTTTCATTTGTTGTATGGTTTGTTGGGAATCAAAGTGAGCATTCATCATCTTGACCATTAGGTTCATCATATCTTGGTTAGCCATTTAGCGCAAGCAAAAGATCTAAGTTAGAACAACATCGCTTCTAGGTTATCTAAGGTATAGAAAATGCAGTATGCACATGCAATGATGATCCCCCAAAAATTAATGCACTAAGATATTAGTAGTATGATTGGGTCTCTATATTGGGCCAAGGAATTAATAATAATTGGGTTTTTGTAACAATACAGGGATCGGGCTTTAAAAATATTAATTGGGGTTTAAAAATAATTGTTGGGCTAAGAAAAATAATAACTTGGGCTGGGAAATAATAACCCGGGTTTTTTTTTCTAAAAATAATAGTTTACACTAAAAAAATAATAATATTATTAATAGTTTAAAAATAATAATGGTCCAAAAATAATAGTTTAAAAATATCCGGGCTCTGATACCAACTTGTAACACCCCGGTTTTTGGTAACCCAGGTCGGGATGTCACCGCCATACCTCCCTAGCAAGGCACGACTTCCTCAAGCTTGATAGAGAGATGCAAGACTATGGTTTCAGTATTTAAAACATTTGAGTAATTAAAAGCCCATCGTATATAACTTGAAAATAATAAATAGTTGCAGCGGAAAAATAATATCTAAGTATAATTATGTGTAATGCAGCGGAAATGTAAATACTGGGCCAACACGGCCAAAACACGGGTTAAACAGACACATTCATGCAAATGTACTACGAATAGAATTTAAATAAATAAAATAATGTTTATTCCCCCAAATGTGCCCATGCATGCATGTGATCATGCAAATTCCTCCTACTCTGAAAGAAAAAGGGAAATGGTTTGGGTCAGCAAAACGAGCTGAGTAAGTTAACATCTAACATGATTAAAGGGTTTCAAAGCCATTAATTTAATTTAAATAAAAACATGCTACTAGATAATAAATAATTTAATTTAATTAAATAAATGACTTGTATAATTTAAAAACATGGATTCTAGCCAATCATGCACATAACATAACTTAAATAAAGGCAATAAATGATAAAGCAATAAATAAAGTCTTTTAATTATCCCCAATTACTCCAAGATCATGTATCTCAAGTTTTTCTCTGTAATACCTAGGGCTGGGGAAAAATACCGAATATACCGCATACCGCACATATTGTGCCGAAAAAATACCGAGAATACCGAAATTTTCGGTATACCGTAATTTTCAGTACAGTATGATACCGTGCCGTAAGATTTCCGTACGGTAACGGTATAAATGTTTTGATACCGCGGTATACCGTTACCGTACCGAACTTCGGTATATACCGCGGTATCGGTATGTCGATACGTACCGATTCTTCGGTATGTCGGTATATACCGCGATACCGGTATATACCGCAATACCGATATGCTGGTATATAGAGAATGTTCGGTATGTCGATATATACCGCAATACCGGTATGCTGGTATGTACCGAAGGTTCGGTATACCGGTATATACCGAACATACCGAAATGTCGGTATGGCAACGGTATGGAAATATTTCATACCGAAAATTTCGGTATACCGAAGATCGGTATACCGAAAGTTGCGGTACGGCAACGGTATGAAAATTTCCATACCGTAAAGTTCGGTACGGTATACGGTACGGCGAAATTTTTTCGGTATACCGTACCGACTCACCCCTAGTAATACCCGAGAATTTTCCAACATAAAATAAATACAATAAATAAAGTAAATACAATAAATAAATAAATTCAGCAAATAAATAAATAAGATAAGGAAATGAGAAATGAAATTTAACTTAAAAAGGAATTAAAGGAATTTAATTAAAGGAATCAAAATTCCGAGAACCCGGGAAGCCGAAGACAATTAAAACGAATAAATGGCTACACGGAAACCCAACACCGATGGATTCAATAACTCGAGTCCAAATGTAAATTTAGATCCGAATAAAATTAAGATAGGAAATCGGAGCCCGGAAATATCCCGGAAATCCGAATCCGGGAACATAGAGGGATAGAAGTCCGAAAGAGAGGAGGAAATACCCGATGGATCGCACGACCCAGCCCAGACCGCAGCCTGGACCGAGGCCGCGCGGTGGCCGCGCGCCCATAAGGGAAACACCGCGCCAAGTGCGCGCCACGCGACAGAATCGGCCGTTGCGAGATTCGCTCGCCCGAATCCGGATTTTCCGACTTCGGTTGAACACCTTGCGGCTCAAGACTCACCAAGGCTGACCTTGGACGTCCCTAGGTCATGCCTATCTATAAATAACACCTCTTGGAAGCGCCGAACATTTTTGAAAAACCCTACGATACTCTCTATACACAAAACCCTAGATCCGGAAGTCGTCGGAGGCACAAAACCGAACAAGGGGACTGACTTGGACGAAAATTGGGAGCCTTTGATCGTCGGGGTAAGATCCGATCTATTCTTGTCCATTCTTTTCCCATTCTTGATTCAAAACGAATCCTAATTCGATCCTTTTCCTATTCTAAACCCCCGATCCGGATCGAGAACGAAGAACCCGACGAACGGAGAAGATAAACGGTGGACTGGAAGCCACGCCTCCGAAATCGATGATCCCGGACGACTAGAAATCTGTAAGTTAACGCTTACACGGTTTTGGGAGAGTTAAAATTCGTTTAATCTAAAGAACTAAAACAAGAACTTAAAATCTGTCAACATGTGATTTCTACCGGCGCAGCAATTTCGTCTAATTTTTCCGAACCCTTAAAATTCTTCAAACGAGAAAACTTAAAACACGAAAATGTTTCCAAGACATAGATCTATCTACTGTAAAAATTTCATAATTTTTCATCGTGTTTTGATATCCGAAAACGACCGTGAACAGACCTGCCTTCGATTTAGATCTTGAAACGGTGATAGATTCTTTATCCGAAATTGAGGTTGATTTTTACCTTAGATCTAGACCGATCTAGGATTGGCGTTGAACATAAGAATTGTAGATCTATGAATGTAGAACATCCCTGTAAATTTTTAGAATTTTTTGTTGAGATTTGAACCTCTGAACCTGAGCCGATCCGATCTGCGTTCGTACCGAAATCAAGAACCATGACAGAAATTAGTTTCGAATTTGAGCGGAAGATTAACCTCTGATCTGATGAGAATTGGGCTTTGAGTTCTAAATAAAAGTTGTAGATAATCATATTGAGAATCACTCTGTAAAATTTCATCAAATTTGGAGTTAGTTTGCTATGGTAGATCTTGAAATCTTGAAACTGATGCGTAGAAACTCGGACAGATTATCACCCTATTAAAGATTGACGTTTTTCACCTACTTCTGTATCTTGGATTGAAAAACTTAAAACATGAAACTTGTTCATCTCTGTGTTTTGGAATCACCGGTCAAATTTCAGAATTTTTGGACTTAAACTCGATTTTTAATGAATTTTGAAGTAAACTGTGGTTGACCGAGTCAAATCTTGAAAATCTTGTTGAAAAATGATTTTAAATGATATCGGAGCGAGTAGCATCCTGAAATAGTATATTTTGAGAAACTTTCTAAATTTGAGAAATTGGCCTTTAAGTTTTAAATGAGTGGAAACTCCTTTGAGATAAAATACATAAACAAACATTTTCGAAATCCCGTTATATCTAGTTTGAGCTTTCTATGTAGGGGGTGAGTGCTCCATCGGGTGCCCCTCTAGCTTTTTGCTTCGTGCCTAAACGGACGAGAGTGACCTATGTAGGGGGTGAGTGCTCCATCGGGTGCCCCTCTAGCTTTTTGCTTCGTGCCTAAACGGACGGGAGTAATCTACGTAGGGGGTGAGTGCTCTGCAGGGTGCCCTGCTAGCTTTGCACATCGTGCCTGATTGGACGATGGTGTTGAACATGAGAAACTGTGCCAAAACGGCGAGAGAAACTTGACTACAAATAAAATCTTGATACTCTGATAATGGCCAAAATTGTCCATTATTTCCAATCCATTTCCGTGTCTGAGACGGACATTTTGATCGTATTCCCGTCTTATTTCAATGAGAAAGCAGTTGAATTCGACAGATTAATGCGAGCTTGTAAGAAAAATAAGCTAGTAATGAAAGACACAAAAATATGCAATTTTAATTGTATTTGTGTTAGAAAAATCCAAAAACATGAAAAAAAAAAGGAAAAAGAAAAGAAAAAGGAATGAAAAGATGGGCAAAAGAATAAAATAGCCCACAAAAATCAAAAAGATGGGAAAAAGAATGAAAATCCCACAAACTGGAATTTTGGTTAAGTGTTGAAGATCAATTCCGTCTATATGCAATTCGGCCTAACCCGCATTGCTCATTAGACCGAATTGTTGAAAAGAAGAAGAAGAAAAAGAGAAGTGTTGAGGAAGAGAAGAGCAACCAATTCGGTCTAAACCGAATTGACCCCTAGACCGAATTGCACTATGGAAAGAAGAAGACCCTGAGCAGAACAGAAAAGAAGGAATTCGATCTATGCAAATTCGGTCTAAACCGAATTGATTGCACAGACCGAATTTCCTCAAAGCAAGGAAGCCAAACAGGAGCCATCACCAATTCGAAAAGGCCAATTCGGTCTACACATAGACCGAATTGATAAAAGAACACCACATTCATGCTCAAGATCAAGGAAGACCTCATGCAATTCGAATTACACCAATTCGGCCTAAACCGAATTGCTTGAGGAGACCGAATCACATTCAAAATTGCATCCAATTGAAGCTTTGAGCACGTGAGAAATGCATGGCACTGTGGATGGGCCCTGATGGGCCTAGGGTTTCGAGAAGAAGTATAAAAGCTAACCTTCCTCAACACAAGAAATATTCTTACACACTTTGACATTTTGCTGGGAGACAAAAAGAAGGAGCAGAAGCTGTTCTCCACCCCTTAAGGGTTAGGTAGGTAGTTTAGTTTAGTTAGTTTATTTTCAAGCTTGTAGTGTAGTTTTAATGCTTTAATCTTAGTTTATTTTCATAGAAGCTTGTTACTACCTTTAGTGTAGCCATTTCCATACATTTTAAATGTTTTGTAGTTAGAATAAACCCTACCTTCAAGTTAATGATGGTTTTAGGTTAGTTATTTGCTTTCAAGTGTCAATACAAGAAAAGATCCAGAAATGGGTTTCTATTTCATGTCTTTGGCACTCATTTAATGCTTTCCTTAGCAATAAATATTTGAATGTTTGTTTGTTTCAACTAGGTTACATTTATTATGTCCTAGTTGACTTACATTCTCCATAAATGCATGTTTAGTGGGCTTTTGGTTTGTTTTTATACCTTAGTGTCTCAAATGAGTGTTCTTAGGTTTTAGATAATTTTAGGGCTGTTAGAATTTATTTTAAATGTCTTTTGTTGCTGTTTTGGTCTCTCTATTTTAGCTTATTGCTGCCTTAGATAATGTAGGTGTTCTTACTTATATGCATGTTGTTCTTATTTTTCTTAGATGTTTAGGTTCTTTGAACTTTGATTTCTTGTTTGTAGAATTAAGGTTTAATTCGTGCCAAATGCATGTTAGACACGTATCCTAATATGCCTATTTTCCTTAAAATGCTCACTAGTGTGGCTGTGAGGTGACACTGATGTGAAATGAAGGATTAGGTAATTCTCATCCATCATAGACCGCACAGTGGAAACCGAACCTGTACTTGTGAGCATAAAAATATCTCTTATGTGGAAAAAGACATGCAATTCGATTTGAAGCAATTCGGTCTAAACCGAATTGCCCATGAAAATGGAAGTGCATGGCAAAAATGTCTGTTGAATGCCTTTTATAAAAATCTATATGCAATTCGATCTAGGCAGTTCACTCTAAACCGAACTGCCCATGAGACCGAATTACATAGGAAAAAATTCTTCTCATATGGTGTACAAGCAATTCGGTCTGTGCGAATTCGGTTTAGCCCGAATTGCTCCCATAGACCAAATTGGCCTTATATACCATATTGTATGCATTCCATCCCCTTATGCCTTAGCTTATTTTCTGTCTTTAACCAATTCGAATTGCCAATTCGGTCTAAAACGAATTGACTTGGCAATTCGAATTACCTTCATTTTGGGGTAAATGCCTTAGCCAAATTTGAGTGAGGGAATGGCTTCATCAATTCGAATTGTCCAATTCGGTTTAGACCGAATTGCTTCGACAATTCGAATTAGATGATGTTCCATGACTTTGCAAGGATTAACTGGGTAAGGTATTACTTCATCCATCATGCATCCTCAATTCTTTCTAATTTGCACCTTTCCTAATAGACCGAATTGACTTCTTCCTTCTATTTTAAAACTTCAAAAAACATTTTATCTTCCTGATTTGTGTAAGTTGCATGGGTGTATTGGGCTTAGGCCCATTACATCTAACTTTATCCATTACACATCTCAACTCATTCGTGTCTAAACTATTGTGTGATTATTACTCACACAATACCATAAACATTTTGCTAATTGCATCTTTTCTGTTTATTGTGTGTATGAATGGGTAATAAGGAACATCACAAATCAATGTTGGCGAAAAGGTCCCTTCACCTGGATAACGATTAGCTCGTCTTCTGTGTGTTAATTATTACTCGTTATTTTGCATGATCTGATTAGTGGTTGGTGGAAGCTACGGCGAAAAGGTCCCTTCACAGGGATAACGATTAGCTACTCAGCCAACTCCTAAACAGATACAATTTTCTTTTCTTTATCTTAATTTCAAACCTGAATTTCGAGCGATAGTACTGTTAGATAGTGTCGATCAACACTGTTATAGCATTACTGTAGTAAGAAAACGTGTAGGTTTTTCCTCACTCATAGACAGTAGGACTCTCGATGATAGCGATCACTGTCATTAAAGGATCCATACTGTCTAAAAATCATTCCATCTGGAATATTTGGGAACCGGATAGCAGATGTTTGCAGTCCGGATAACCCAATTATTTCTGGCATTCTCTTCAGCCAATTTCTTCTTATCTCAGGCTAATCCATCTTTGTGTATCAAATTCTGTCTAACCCCATCATATATTTTGGGGTATTTTATTTTACTTCTCATATACATGTATGCATGATACTATTATGTAGATATTGTGGTCTATAATATTTTGGAGATCCTTCTCCTTGGACATAGAAATCTTGATTTAAATCAGATGCTGCATAATAAATTTCCACAAAAATCACTTTATAAAATCCGGATCTGAGTAAGGGATAAATTTGACAGTTATGACTAACTCATATTCTACCGGGGGTTGATTTTTGAGAACTTAGAAGCAGAGTCAGCGATTAGGTCTCACCTAGACTGAAAGGATCTGTGTTTTAATTGAGAGTTTAGTACCTGTTTAGGGAATGATTTTCAAACATCTATTTTTTTCTCAAAATTACTGTGTTGGAAATCTTCTATTAAGTATTGCACCGAATCTGTGTTCACTTGGATTCGGATAAGATGTGATAAATAATATTAGAGGAACAACATATAGGCCTTGGTTAATTTCTAAGGTAGGGTTGAGTGTTCTTTCAACTACTGTCTTCTCCCACCAAAGCCTAAAATTGAGTCTTGAGTGAGTACATTCGGAATAGATCTTCATAAGTCTGTTCCACTCATGTCTGTATCTCATAACTAACCGGATGTTACAAGCCCTGTGGCTTACTGATATTTGGGAAGTTCTAAATCTGCATCTGGTCACCAAGATCAGGGGCTCTTTTATACTAACGGAATGAGATGATTTTTAAGACTTCCGAGTGAGGTTTTTAAGTGCTTTCTTTAAAAAGCTTTCATAGAGGTCACTCGGAAGAATTAGAAGTTGGCCGCCGGTTGTAAGGTTTAAGAGTTATGGATTAGTTTGGGATTAGGACTTTGGGTGTGACAAGGGGGACGATAGGAGTACTTGACATGTCAACTAATGATATGTTAGGTGTTGCTTATCCACCATGGAGCAATAACATACCTCGGCAGGGGCAGTTATTAATCTGTGGTATCTTAGACGTTGAGGTCTTAAGAGCATGTAAATTCTGACTGTAAGTACCTGTCTGTTAAAGGGAACATAGTGTAGAAAGCATGAGAGTTAGCTAACTGACGAACTATCCCAAGCAAAGATCTGTGTAATTAAAATGGAAGTTTAATTGTGTCTCATCTGAATCTTGTCCAATCTTTATTATTTTCTCCCTGTTCCTTCTGTCACATTTTAAGTTTGCTTTCGTAGAATAATTTATTCGCTTTCTTAGCATAATTCCTATTGCTTTCTTAGAATAAATTTAATTGCTTTCTAGACTAACTTTACCATGCTTTGTAGAATAATTTTATTGCTTCCATAGCCTAGTTTAAATTATTGTCAAGTAGTTGTTAGAAACCATTGCAAAACTTGAATCGAGTAACCGAGTGGAAAATCTTAGTAAACGACGTGGGCCCTACTTTTATCTCACATCCTCCAGTGAACGATCCGGTCTTACTATAAATTACTGCAATTTTTGACACCGTGCGCTTTCGGGGGCACAGTTTCTTAACACGAGTAATAAAAACGTGACAACCTATAAATATATCCCTAATCCCAACTCCATCTTTATAAATTGGTTTCATTAAATAAAATTGAAAACCAGGATTATGATTTTTCAGAAAATACTCATATAGTGGGAACTTGTCAAAAGTTTCATGGCAAGGATCTCCATGGCACGAAATTGTCAAAAGTTTCATGCCGGGGAGTTCCACAGCGCCGTTTCAAATCAAAGTTTCCCACATGAGTAATAAAAAGTGGAATATATCCTTAAACCCCTTTCTCATGAATCATAACTCTTTTCATTTAATAAATTCAAACTTGATATATTTTATAAAATACTCGTGTAGGAAATTGTCAAAAGTTTCATACTCGGCTAGGTATTAACGGGAAAATTTAAAAGACGTATACTTTCCTTCGCTTATTTAAATTATGCTTTTAAGTTATGTTATGCAATTATTTACCTTGCAAGCAATATTGTGATGTTATGGAATCCCTGTCTATTTAATTATGCAATTTAAATTGTTGTTAGATAAATAAATTAAATTATGGGGTATTGTGTACATGTTTTCTTAAAATTTAACTAATGGCTTTGAAACCCCATAATCACGTATGTGTTAACTTACTCAGCACGTAGTGCTGACCAAAACCATTTATTTCTTTTTCTACAGAGTATGAAGAATATGCATCATCATATGCATGCATGGGATATTCGGGAAAATATTATTTTCTTTTATTATTCTAGTCTTAGATATGAATTGCATGAACGGGCCTGTTTAACCCGTGATTAGGCCATGTTGGCCCTATATTTAAATTCCGCTGCATTATATATGTAAATATTATTTTCCGCTGCAACTTTGATGTATTATTTTTAATTATATATATATGAATGGGCTGTTTGAATGTTTTAAATTCTGAGAAACCATAGCCTTGCATCTCTTTAGCAAGCTCGGAGAAACCGTGTCTTGCTAGGGAGGTGTGGCGGTGACATCCCGACCTGGGTGACCAAAAACCGGGGTGTGTACATTATCGATTGCATTGCAATCTCTACAGTTTTTCAAGTAGCCTTGGCCTAAGCCAAATCCGCCATATCCAGTACCACTTCGGAGCCTCGGGAAACCCATACGGATACTCCCGAGAGTGTAGGCCCAAAATATATGTAACACCCCGGCCCGCGATGGAGCTGGAGGTGCCTTCGAGCTTCTTTAGGGATTGAAGTCTGGCCCCACATGTCAACCGAACTCTTTCCAGTGCGCTTTGGCCTCACTCGCGCACACACTGGGAGACTTCCCAGGAGGTCACCCATCCTTAAGACTACTTCACAACAAGCACGCTTAACTATGGAGTTCTTATGGGATGGTCACCAGAAAAGAAGGGTGCACCTTGTTGACATGAGTAGATTTTTCAATCCTTTTAAGCAATTCTTTCATACATTCTCTCGGGGTATTACAATATATCTCGCCGTTTTGGCATAATATCACGAATTTCTATCCCATCGTCTTAAACAGGCACGACGCAGTTAGGAGGGCGCCTTGCAGAGCACTCACCCCCTAATTTTAGTTTCAATCAAGTTTCAAAGGGGATTTTCTGAAAACGTTTTTTTTTATTTAATTTCAAAAGAATATAATTAACTTATTGAATAATAAGTCAAATTTCCAAATTTAGTAAATTTCTCAACAATATACTATTTCAGGATGCTTGTCGCTCCAATATCATTTAAAAATCCATTTCATGACAAAAAATTTTGAAATTCGAGCAGTAGCTCGCCAACACACTAACGAACAAGTTTTGTGTTCTAACTTTTTCAATCCGGGTTAAGGAAACATGTCAAAAATGAGATTTTTCACAGAAATAGTGTTCTGCCCGGATTCAGACATAGCAGTTTTCAAAGATGCAATTTTTAACATATCAAATGAATACCGAATTTGATGAAATTTTACAGGCTTACTCCTAACACAAATATCTACTACTTTCATTCAGAACTCAAGGCCTACTTCCAAATAGATCACTTTCGAACAATCAGATTAATTTTAGAAATCCGTTCTATCGATTTTTAAGAACACGAGGAAAACACAAATTGGTTCGGTGCGATTTCGAGGGTTCAAATCTTAACGAAAAATTCTAAAAATTTACAGAGGTGTTCTAATCATATAGATCTACAACTCTTATGTTTAAACCTAATCCTGAATCGGCCTAGATCTAAGGTAAAAATCACCAACAAGTTCGGACTGTGAATCTGTCACCGTTTCACGATCTCAATTTGAGGCAGGTTTGTTCAGGACCGTTTTCAAATATCAAAACACGATGGAAAATTATGAAAATTTTACACTAACTATTTCAGTGTCTTAGGAACGTTTTTTGTGTTTTAAGTCTTTCCGTTTGAACAGTTTTATGGGTCTGAAAAATTCACTCCAACCTGCTGCGCCGTCGGTTTATTTTATTGACAGATTTTTAGGGTTTTATGTAGATCTTTGCATTCGAGTACATTTTAATCGCCCATAACCAAAGTAAGTATTAACTTACTTGATGTTGGATCCCTTGGCTTGTCAAGTTCGTAGGCGTTGCTTCCACGCTCTCCGTTCGTCCTCCGAGATCCCTCGTTCTCTCTCTACGCGTCCGGATCGGGGTTTTTTAGAAAGAACGGAAGTAAGTCAGAGGCGGATCCGAGTTTGAATGGAAACTATTGACAAGATCTTACCAATCACGACTGGATACCTGAAGATTTTCGTCCACAAGTCTGTCCGTACTGCCTTCGTGCCTCCGACGACTCCAGGATTAGGGTTTGAACGTATAGAGAATTTTCGAGGGGTTTGGAAAACGTTCGGGGTCGAAGGGGATGGGTTTTTATAGATTCCAGGGTCTTAGGGTTCGGCCAACTCAGTTGTGAAGAGTCTTGAGCCACAAGGTAAGCAACTGAAGTCGAAAAATCTAAAATCGGGCGAGAGAATCCCGCACGGTTCGTTCATGGAAGCTGCGCGGGGTTGGCGCGCCCTTCCCTTCGCCCCGCGCGGCGACCGTGCGTCCTTGGCCTGGACTTCGGTCCGGACCGGGTCGTGCGATCCGTCGGGCTTTTTCTCCTCTCTTTTGGACTTCTATCCTCCTATATTTTTGGGCTCCGATTTTCGGGCTAATCTTTGGGTTCCAAATTCCTATTAATTTTTATGTGGATCTTAATTAAATTATGGGTCCGAATTATGAGTCCATTTGTATTGGGTTATCTTGGGACCATTTAGTTAATTAAATTGTCTTTAAGTTTAACCTTTCCCTGGATTAAATTCCCTTTCTCATTTCCCATGATTCTTTATTTATTTATTGTATTTATTTATTTATTTTATGTTGCAAAATTCTCGGGTATTACATTTCCCTGGATTAAATTTATTTATTTATTTATTTATTATTTATGTTGCTAGAGGATCAGATTTGGCGTAGTTAGCCTTGGTTGTGCTAGCTAGGACTTAGTCAAATTTTCCATCCTTCAGCCTTGGCACAAAATGATGCTAGCCTGGCCTTCCTGGCGCAATTACTCTTCCTTGTGCTAGCTGAGATAAAGTTTTGGACTGCTTCATGTTTAATTTTTCATGACTTTTTCCACATCTCTTTTCCACTTCAATTTATTTTCTTCTTCACCAACAACCTACAAAATCACTTTCAAAACTCATCAAAATTAAATCATTAAAAAGCATCAATTTTGAATGCAATTTTAGTCTTATTCACATAATATCTAATATAATATCCTAATTTAAAAACTCACTCAAAACACAACAAAAACACACAAAAATGAGGATTTTACTCTAGAATTCATTGAATATATGGCTTGAAAATGGCTTAAAAAATAGCATCCAAAGGAGGCTATCACCCCACAATGGCTTAATTTTTTCGACCATCGTTTGCGGTCGTCCATGCGGTCGGTAAATCCGACCCGCAACTGGGTGGTCGGTAAAACCAGTTTTTCTTGTAGTGTCGCCAAATAGTGGATTGAAGTGGGTTTGGCCTATGTCGCCCCACCAGCCCGTCTTGATACAATACACCTCTAATAATAATTACTTCCTCCTTTTTTTTTAAATTATCCCAATGGGGTTTTGAGTATTCTTCACACATATACTTTAACTAAAGTTTTATCATAGTTATACAAGTTAAAATATAGTCAGGTGGCACCTTGTTAGATTCGTCTCGTGGTGTAGTTTTTAAATTATTAAGAATTTTTACTTGTACTGAATTTGAATTATTAATAATTTAAAATGTGCATTGAACTGCGTGTTGGGTGTGTCCATAACAATCTTTAAAAAATAGAGGAAGTATATATTTTAACTAGAAGTTGTTATAGAAATAACTATATTTATTTATGTATGTGTATAATAAAATGGTATATGGCTTATTAGCTTGTGTTTATAGTGGAAGTATTGTAATGGAAATTGGGATTAAATGGTGAAAGAAATGAAGTTTAAAGGTGGGATAATAAAATGGATAAAGTGTAACAATTATGGCATGAGATGAAACAAGTATTAAGCTTGCATAAAATTTTTTCTCAATACATTACATAGGCTATTTATAAACTTTTTCATCCTCTCACTATTTACTAACCTCATAATCAAGGCATATACATTTCAAGACTTTCACATGTCTAACCTTATGATCAAGGCATGAACATGGATATTCACATGTTGAACACTAGACATTCACAATCTTGTTTACATGCATAACACTCCCCCTTGAATGTCGTCAATACGAAGAATATGCCTCGTTAAAACCTTACTTGGAAAAAACCCTATGGGAAAAAATCCAAGTTAGGAAAAAGAGTACATGATTCTTGCATATTTACTTCTCCCCCTGATCAAAGCATCAGTTGAAGTTCTTTAGTTGGCGCATCCCAATGCTTTTCACCAACTTTTCGAATGTTGCTGTTGATAGTGCCTTGGTAAATAAATCTGCAAGATTATCAGCTGAACGGATTTGCTGCACATCTATTTCACCATTTTTCTGTAAATCATGAGTGAAGAAAAATTTTGGTGAAATGTGTTTCGTTCTATCTCCTTTAATATACCCTCCCTTCAATTGTGCTATACAAGCTGCATTATCTTCATATAAAATTGTTGGGGGTATCTTTTCTTCAGTAGCTATGCCACAATTTTTCAATATATGGTGCATCAAAGATCGCAACCATACACACTCTCGACTGGCTTCATGAATTGCTAAAATTTCAGCATGATTTGAGGAAGTAGCAGTCAAAGTCTGCTTCATTGATCTCCATGAAATTGCAGTACCACCACATGTAAAAACATAGCCAGTTTGAGATTTGGCTTTATGTGGATCTGATAAATATCCGGCATCAGCAAAGCCGATTATTTCATGTCGAGAGTCATTTGGGTAAAATAACCCAAGATCAATAGTTCCTTGGAGATAGCGAAATATGTGTTTAATTCCATTCCAATGTCGTCTAGTAGGAGATGAACTGAATCTCGCTAATAAATTTACTGCAAATGATATATCTGGTCTAGTGCAGTTTGCAAGATACATTAAAGCACCTATGGCACTTAAATATGGGACCTCTGGTCCAAGAATTTGTTCACCTTCCTCTTGTGGTCTAAACGGATCTTTTTTTTATATCAAGTGACCTTACGACCATTGGAGTACTCAATGGATGTGCTTTATCCATATAAAATCGCTTTAATACTCTCTGAGTATAAGCTGTTTGATGGACAAAAGTTCCATTATTTAAATATTCAATTTGCAGACCAAGACATGATTTGGTTTTACCAAAATCTTTGATTTCAAACTCCTTTTTTAGGTATTCAATAGCCTTTTGGAGCTCCTCTGGAGTTCCAATCAAGTTGAGATCATCAACATAAACTGCAATGATTACAAACCCTTGTCCATTTTTCTTAATGAAAATACATGGACAAATTGGGTCATTTGTATAACCCTCTTGTATCAATGACTCACTGAGTCGGTTATACCACATTCGCCCGGACTGTTTCAGTCCATATAGGGATTTTTGTAATTTGATGGAATACATATGTCTAGGATTTGATTCATATGTCTCTGACATTTTTAATCCCTCTGGGACCTTCATATAGATATCTGTATCTAAATTTCCATATAGATACGCAGTAATAACATCCATCAATCTCATTTCAAGATTTTGATGGACTGCTAAACTGATAAGATATCTAAATGTTATTCCATCCATTACGGGGGAATATGTTTCATCATAATCAAATCCGGGTCTCTGTGAAAACCCTTGGGCGACTAATCTCGCTTTGTATCTGACAATTTCATTTTTGTCATTTCTTTTTCTTACAAAAACCCATCTGTATCCGATTGGCTTTATATTTTCTGGTGTTTTGACAATCGGTCCAAACACATTTCGTCTAGCCAGGGAATCCAATTCAGATTGAATTGCATCTTTCCATTTTGCCCAATCTTTTCTTTTCCAACATTCATCAACCGAATTTGGTTCATGATCCTCGTCATCATTTATGATGTCAAGTGCTATGTGGTACGAGAATACATTATCTATGATAATTGCATCTCGATTCCAAACATTTCTGCTTGTGACAAAATTGATTGATATTTCATTATTTTCAAGTTCATTCTCCTCTGGAGCTGCAAGTTCCTGCTCCTCTGGAGCTACTTGCTCTTCAAGAGCTTCTTTTTCCTCTGGAATATTTTCTGTAATTTTGTCACTTTCAATTATTTGTGATCCTCTTTTCTTTCGAGGATTTTTATCTTTTGAACCTGGTGGTCTACCACGCTTCAAGCGTGCAGTAGATTCATCTTTGGCACTTGTAATTGGTCCCTCTGGGACATTAATTTTGATAGGAACATTTGCTGCCGGTATAAGAGATTTTGTTACTCTTTTAGAGTCGCATAATGCGTCCGGCAATTGATTTGCAATACTCTGCAAATGTACAATTCTTTGTACTTCTAGTTCACAATCATTTGTACGAGGATCGAAGAAATCTAACGGTGTTTTCCAGTTGATTTCTTTTTCTTTCTTCGGTTGATTTCTGACTCCCCCTAATGTCGGGAAATAAGATTCGTCAAAATGACAATCTTTGAATTTCGCAGTAAATAAATCACCAGTTAATGGTTCGAGATATCGAATAATCGATGGTGATTCATACCCGACATATATTCCCAATCTACGTTGGGGACCCATCTTTGTGCGCTGAGGTGGTGCAATCGGGACATACACAGCGCAACCAAATATTCTGAGATGGGATATATTGGGTTCATGCCCAAATGTTAATTGTATAGGGGAGTATTCATGATAATGTGTCGGCCTTAACCGCACCAATTTTGCTGCATGTAATATTGCATGCCCCCAAGCTGTCAATGGCAATCCAGATCTCATTAATAATGGTCTGGCAATTAATTGTAAACGCTTTAAAAGCGATTCAGCAAGTCCATTATGTGTATGGACATGAGCAACAGGATGCTCAACTGTTATGCCAATTGACACGCAGTATTCATCAAACCTCTGGGATGAATATTCACCAGCATTATCCAACCGGATATTTTTTATTGTATAATCAGGGAACTGTGCTCGTAATTTAATAATTTGAGCAAGTAATTTTGCAAACGCATGGTTGCGAGATGATAATAATGATACATTGGACCATCGTGTTGATGCATCAATTAGCACCATAAAATATTTAAATGGTCCACATGGTGGATCTATAGGTCCACATATATCACCCTGAATTCTTTCAAGAAAACTGGGGCTTTCAGTTCCAACTTTTGTTGGTGAATGTTTGGAAATTAATTTTCCTTGGGAGCAAGCAACACATATATAATCATTATGTTGCAGCAATTTTTGTCCCTTTAATGAATGGCCATGACTATTTGTAATAATTCGCCTCATCATTGTAGAGCCGGGATGGCCTAGGCGATCATGCCATATCATATATTCATCAGTAAACATATGGCTTCCAATAGACCTCTGGCCTATTTTGGGATGATATATATCAGTGGGCCTCTGGCCATTAATAAACCTCTGGTTTATTTGGGGAATATTAGACCTGTGGTCTAAGTGATAATTTTCAATTGTATTTATCTTTGAAAAATACAATCCAGAAGACAGAGCTGGTAATTTTTCCAATATATATTTCTTACCATGTGTGGTATTTGTAATTAATAAATATTCGACATTCTCTGAAGTCGATGTCTCGAGATGATACCCATTTTCTCGGATATCTTTAAAACTTAATAAATTTCTTCGAGACTTGGGAGATATGAGTGCATTTTTCACAATTAATTTTGTTCCCTCTGGGAAAATAAGGTTGGCTGTGCCAATTCCTTGTATAATATTTGCACTACCACATATTGTGTTTATGCTTGTATCTCCCATTTTTAAATTGGAAAAATACCTTATGTCTTTTAGTATCGTGTGCGTTGAAGCACTATCAATAAGACATATATTATCACTTTTATAATTCCCCATTTTGCTGTAATTAAAACAAGATATAATTAATATTAAAACAAGATTAAATATAAGTGAAACAACACAATGCATAATAATATAGCAGAAATTAAAAAAATTCAAAGCGTAATAAAAACAATATAATAATATTGTATCATTGAAGAAATTTGTATATCTTTCGATGATATATTTAGCATATCAATAATGGCCTTTTGTAATATTTATATTGTCGTACTTTAGCAAGGTTTATTTCAACCTTTATTTGATTTATTTATCAATAATTCTCGGTAACTAGTACCAATTCATTAGTCGTACGACAAATTATGGGACTATGTCCTCCTGCCATATTGATAGCATTTTTCTTCAATTGCTTCGCCTTTTAGAGGCATATTTCTGGCAATTATTTTGCCATTTAAGAATCTGACTCTGTCAGTACACACCAAACTAAAGACCCACGAAATCTGTTGGTATAACCGAACTAAGATTTATGGACTCTGTTGGTATTAATGTCATTTTTATTAATATATTGTCACATATCTCAATCGTGACATTATTCTGAACATGACTGATTTATATCATTTACAGACTTATAGTCTTGCAGTCATTATGATGCCCCGCATTTGGGATTTCAGCCAAAAATCTTTATTTTATCAAAGAGCTGCCATTTGCCCCCACATTAAGGGAACTGTCACTATCTCTTATCAAAAATAAGAATTGTCAAAATGCTTATTTCCCATATATAGACCAATATGATCTTTTGACCGTTTTGTTTTTCTAGGTCTTGGCCTGTGGCCGTATTTTTTTTTCTGCGGTCTAGGCCTGTGGCCGTATTTTTTTTTTATAATGGTCTTTTCTAGACCCATTGTTTCCAAATAAATCTTAATATCCATATTTCAAGATAAATAATTAATCCCCGGATCTTTCCAACGGCATAGATTCCTGTTTTGAAAAATTAGTCATAACTGATATTAAAAATAGTTGTAATATATTACCTCAAGTGATTTTCTTCTGGATTTGAAAAATTTTGGCAGAACCCCGGTATGAATCAAATTTACAACAGAACTCCAACAAAACCTTGGTAGAATTGGCAAACTCTAATAGAGCTCGTGCTGATAACGTGTTATAGAAATAACTATATTTATTTATGTATGTGTATAATAAAATGGTATATGGCTTATTAGCTTGTGTTTATAGTGGAAGTATTGTAATGGAAATTGGGATTAAATGGTGAAAGAAATGAAGTTTAAAGGTGGGATAATAAAATGGATAAAGTGTAACAATTATGGCATGAGATGAAACAAGTATTAAGCTTGCATAAAATTTTTTCTCAATACATTACATAGGCTATTTATAAACTTTTTCATCCTCTCACTATTTACTAACCTCATAATCAAGGCATATACATTTCAAGACTTTCACATGTCTAACCTTATGATCAAGGCATGAACATGGATATTCACATGTTGAACACTAGACATTCACAATCTTGTTTACATGCATAACAGAAGTATATATATAAGTATTCTCTATTTCTTTTAATATTTTGATTTATTTTATAATATAATTCTGCGATAACTTTTTGTACTAGTATTTTCTTTAATTTATTTTTTCAATTAAATTATGAAGAGAGGGGCCTACTTTTGTAAACAATTAAAAAATTTTAATAGGGCCTTCAAAACTTTTGCTCCACCCTTGCTGATGTTATAATATATATGTTCTGTTTGTTTGTGATTGAATTGACAACAATAAAAACAACTAGAAAACTAGAAAACCAGAACCATTATGCAATTAAAATGAATATATATTTATCACATTATATATTGATCTATCTATGGGGCAAACTTGAAACTTGAAAGATGAAAATTTTATTTCGTATACATGACAATTGCATATTATTATTATTATAATTATTATTATTATTATTATTATTATTATTATTATTATTATTATTATTATAAGCAACAACATTTCGAATTATCGAAAATGTTATCAGTCTGGCACTTGCCGGAACGGTAGCCGGCTTGCGTGCAGAGATTGTTGCATTCTTTATCCAAAAATTTGGAATAGCAATATCGAAAGCAAATCCCCTGCACCTTCTTCACCTCCCAATCGCCATTGTTGGTCGCCTTCGCTGGTTCGTCATTCTTGATTGAAACTGTCACCAGAATTAAAAAACCAAACTTTCATCGTCATTAGAAACATATATCACCACACATATTTAATGAATAATTATAGCAAGAGAATAGAGGATGCTTTAAATATGTGATGATAGAAATCATGAATTCGTGCTTTTGTTTTTTAATAAAACAACAAAGAGATTAATTTCTCACGCCAAATTAATTAATTAACTTAAACTAGTAATGGGGTACCATCAAACTCTTGATTGTCCACCATTTTTTTCCATTCTCACGGCACAACAATAATTAGTAGTACAACTAATGATTGCCAACACGCACATGATGTAGTAAAAGTACACCACAAGAGGATATCTTGCAGAATTCATCTTCATCCCTTCTATTGTACAATATTTGTATTTATTTACTTCTTTGTACGTGTATATATATATACAAGTACTTCATGTTTGGTGTATGACCCAACTTAGTAATCTTTTTTTGTAATAATTCCATTAAACCTATCTACAAAATCCGTTTCAGTGTTTACTTTCATTTTATTCCATGTAATATGTAATTTAATTTAATAATCCTCTTTCATAATTCGATTATAGCAAGGTATGGGACTTGACGTATTGGTAAGCTCTTCCAACTTCTAATCTTATGATTTGGAGTTCGAATTTCTATACGGCCCTGTATTCCTCTGCTTCACCATTTGTAAATTGTTTAGTATGAACTCTCACAACTTCTTAGTTGACACTCAAGCATCGATTGTAAAATTATATTAAATAGAAAAAAATCAAGTATACCTGTTAACAAAATACATTAGATTCTTACTTTTTTTTCTTATCCCAATTTAGGCAAGTATTTTTCTTTAATTTCCCATTCTCTTAATTTTTTTATTTTAAACGTATACAGATTACTTGTACTTCCTCGTTTCTTTTTAGTTGTTACGCATGAGGGTTCGTCACTATTATTGAATAATTTTGTTCAATTTTTTAGTACAAATAAATAGAAAAATAATTTCAAGTAAGATTTTGTTTGATTTGTCTAATAACGTAGTTTTAAAATATCAATTCTTTTAAAAAATATTTACTTGTATACAAATTTGAGTTATTAAGAATTAGAGATATACATAAAATGCAGCAATGTAACAATTTTTAGAGATATACATTGGATTGTGTAAAATTTGAGTTATTAAGAATTAGAGGTATACTTTGGAGTATTAAGTAATGGATGTAGTAGTATTTAGTATTACTAAGAGGGTGTTTGGATATGTGTTTAAAAAGTGCTGCAGTGTTTAGAAACCATATAATCAGATAATTGTTGTAACAAAATATGTCGTAGAAAATTAACTGTTTGGATGAACTTATATCGTAAATATCACAATAATCAGATAATCAATTTTTAATAAGTGTTTGGCTTTGTGTTTTCAAGTTGTAAAATTACCACAAAGGGTATGTGTAAGAATAATTAAATATTTTATTTTCCATTTTCTTATTTGTTTTATAACGGGTTTATATTTTTAAATTTTTTGGATATACTTGTATCAATTCTTTTTTAAAATATAATAGTATTTGTATATTGCAGTATACTATAATATATTTAATATAATAAAGTATTTACATATTTTTCCATATAATATATTCATACTTTAATTTGTGATCAATTATGTGGGGATAGTATGGTAAAATTCATTTATTTGCAAACGTGATTTCTTTACCACTCCAAAATGGAGTTGCAGGAATATAATATAGCATTATTATTGCTCCAAAACGTACATAAAATGATCCAAAACTAAATCGTCAATGTGATTAATTTGAATTTGATATGAAACTAGATCGGACCCGAGTCTCGGGTCGGATCTTGCGTAGCAAACCTTGGACACTATCATCCCTAAAATTATAGTAATAAAATGAATATAACCAAATCAGACCAAATTACACCACACCAAAGCTAATTAACAAATTATAATCAAACAAGATTAAAACGAATTAGAACAGCCAAAGAACGTGCTCTAAATTCTTGCCACGTATCAAAAATATGATTGCAGGTAGTATGTGTACTACTAATACAAGAATCATATAATATGATCCAAAATCTCTAAATTCACAAGGTTTGCGAAAGAAGAACGCATGGATGACTTTTGAACAATATGAGGATATTTCATGAATTGAAGTAAAAGTGTTTTCGGACAATGGGGGGAGTCCTATTTATAGGACGGGGTGTTTAATAACTAATTTACATGGGTTAGAATGCTAAACTAGTGAATTAAACAACGAGTAGGGGTGTTTGAACAAGGAGCCATCCCAAATAATAATACGAGGAGCCCAATGTACGATTGGCAGTGTGCTTGGTGCAAATGGCACGTGGTGCGACGAAGAAGTGGGACTGGCGTGAAGAAGGGCGCCTGGTGCGACGAAATGGTTGGTGGTGCAAGGAGTTGGTGTCCGGATGCAACGAGTTGGTCGTGTTAGGTCCACGGGGTAGCAGGATGTACACTTTATGCAAGGGTTCACTAGGCACAATGAACTCAGGACACCAAAACAGATTAATGTAACCAGTTATGAATCAAGCACAGCGGAATAATTAACATGCATAAAGTAAATCAATGAGACAAGAAATTGTTTACCCAGTTCGGCCTTCGGCCTACGTCTGGGGAATACCAATCCAGGAGTTATTTTACTATGTGTTTCAAGATGGTAAACAACCACACACACTAGCAAAATAAAGAGAATGACTTCACCATAAACTCCAAGCAGATAGTTGTTGGAACCAGACACTCTCCAAGTTCTGGTATAGAATCTCCACCTATTTCAACTCCCCAAAGCTCCTGCCTTGAGTTTCCCTTGGAGCAGTCCGTGAATCCCTTCTCTCGAACAGAATGAATTTGATCGATGTAGCTTATCTCCTGTGAAGCCTTTGGACAATCTCCTTGTAATACCCGAGAAATCAACATCGAGTATTAAATCCGAAAAAATTAATTAATTGAATTAATTAATTGGATTTAACTATCGCAACCGAAATAATTCCGGGAGAGCGGAATTAAATATTTTCGCACGATAGCAACTCGAAGAGAGTTATCGGAGTATCCAACAAGCGGATAATCCAAATATGATTTTTAAAAGATCAAAAATCATATTATATAAAAAAAAAAAAGAAAAATCGCTACCTGGGGTGGCGCGGTGGCCGCGCGGTGGCGTGCCACCAGCGCGCCGCCACCCCAGTAGCAGCGTTTCAAAACGCTGCTACGCGTTTCTTGAATTTTGAAGCCATTTACTCGAGTTTGATTCATGGAATTGATGCACATTCATGTCTCAGATGTTGGTGGATGTATTGGGACTCTTTTGGACGAAGCTAGAAGTTTCTAGAACCCCTACATGGCTGTGAGTTTGGAGAATACATGAACTTGGGGGATGAGTTGAACCATGGTTTGTTAGGTGGAATGGATAGGATTTGAGGGAGTGTATTTCGAGTTTTGGACTGTCATTAAGTCCCTCATACTTCCAAGATGCATTAAGCATCCTTTTGGGAACCTAAATTACCCCATTCCCATCCTTAATCACCCACCAAACCCCCTCATTCACACTAATCCGAAATTCTGATTCAAGAGAGAGTTGGTGAGAGTTTTGAGAGTGTTCTTCCTTGTTCCAGAGGTGTTAAGCGAGTTCAAGCATTGCAATCTCTTCTCCTACGTCTAGGTAAGGTTTCTACTCCAATCCCTTGTTCTTTACTTCGGATTCTAGGCCCTAACATCAAGTTTTTATCCAAACACCTCAAATTAGGATTCATTCGGTAGATCTTGGAAGTGGGAGGCTGTTCCGGACGAGTTTGAGGGTTCAACCAAAGAGGATTTCGACACTATACTCTTGAGAAGTAAGTTAGTGTTGTGCATCTCAAATTTTAGAGCTTTTGGTTGAGTATTCTTTGAGATATAGTTCGATTTTCATCTTGTGCCAAATCTGTCTTTTAGGGTTTCTTCCGAGTAGATTTTATTGTTGTGCTTTTCTCGCCTAGATCCTTTCGTTTTTGGAAGAACTTGTCTAAATGAAAAATGTTCCTAACACTTTAACGATGGTTCCTGTAAATTTTCATAATTTTTGGAATTGATTTGGTTGTCGAAAATAGATCTGGTATATTCTGCTACACATGTTGACAGATTTAAATTTCTAGCATGTCCAGTTTTGTAGTTCATATTTCTCCTAGTTATGGTCGTTTTTGATGGTTGACTTCTTCATGAAAATTGTTCATCTATGTGTCTAGTTTACTCCTGTGAAATTTCAGAATTTTTGGATCAACCTTCGAATTGTTATGGATTTTTAAGTAAGCTGTGGTCGGATGAACAGTGGTCTTTGCACCCTTTTGAAAACAAGTTTCTGAAATGATTTTTTTTGAGCAACTTAGAGTCCGAATTTGCTAAGGCCTATTTCTGAGAAAAATGTTTATTTTGATGTCGCCTAGACCTGTAAAATTTTCAGAATTTTTCACAAAGTTTTACTACATTTCCTAATACGATTTTGAAAACTGCCACAGTGTAGTCTTACCGGTGAAATTTGGTTTCGTACGTTTCGGTGGTTATTGAGTCGATTGCTACTCTTTTACGAATCCTATGAATTCTGGAAATGTAGATATATGTTGTAATGATTAAAATGTAATTTTTGAAACTTTGTGAGTTTTGATCGAGTTAGATGTTCAATTTGGAGGGTAAGTGCACTTGGCGTGGGCTCGTTGGGCCGCCCCCTCTTTTTGGTGGCCAAAACGGCGCCAAGGAAATATTATTATGTTGCGTGATTGTATGAGTCTATACTCCTAGGTGTATCCGTAGGGGTTACCTAGGGCTCCGGAGTGTGTCTGTATAGGGTCCGCTGCTCTCACATTGTGGATACCGTCGGCTTGTGGACATAAGTGCCCAAGCGGGTAATTGATCCCAAAACGGCTAAGGCCCTGGATCGTCGATACCGGCAGCTTGTGGACATAAGCGCCCAAGCGGGTAATGTTTGGATGTCCTCGATCAAAATGAACATTGGTGTGGTAAAGCGTAAAAAGAAATCCCCGTAAATTATTTTTACTCGTTCGTTAAATTAAATTCCCAACTTTTTATTACTCTTCTAAATCTTTAAATTTTGTTATGCTATACATTAACTTACTCAGTACCGTTTGTACTGATAAATTGTTATTTCCTATTTTTCGCAGAGTAAGTGATGGCGCATTGGGATGGGATTCTCAAAAATAAAGACTTGTCGCATTTTATCATTGTTTTGAATTTCTGCACTGGACTTTGATACTGGACTTTGGACTTTGGTTTTTGGCCGTCTGTTTGGCCCCCATTTTTATTTGTTTTTAGCTTCCGCACTAATTATTACTGTGATGCATGAGATACTCTGATTTTAGTTCGGGCATGATTGAATGGTTTTTAAATTGTTTTGAAAAATTGATACAACTTAGCCTTAGCATTTTTCTAGATGAGCTCGACTTGGGTCGGGTCTTGTTTAGAAAAGTGTGGCGGTAATGCCCTGGCCTGGGAAATCAAATCCGGGGTGTTACAAAGTGGTATCAGAGCCCGAAAATTTTAAAGCTATTATTTTTCGGCCCACTATAGAGGCCCAAATTATTTAATACTCCCTCCGTCCCATTCCAAATGTCCTACTTACTATTTTTGGATGTCCCATTACAAATGTCTTCTTTCTATAAATAGAAATAATTTTCCCCTCCAACAACTATGTGGACCCCACCATATACTCACAAACCAACTCTACCTTAATTCTCGTGCCCAACAGTAACAAGACACTTGGAGTGGGACGGAGGGAGTATTATTTTTAAGCATTTTGAGTATTATTCCATGGAAAAAGGGAATTTTATTTTTGAAACCCATGGAAAAGTATATCTTGCAAATTCGACAAGTCTTAAAAACTTAGTACTATTTTTGGGGGGTAGCATGTGCATTAACAAATTATTTTCATGTGTGGCATATCCCTTAATGTAAAATTTGCATGATTAGATGGCCGACCCGAGGTTACAAGATTGCATCATGCGTTTATTGTGCTCCATGTCGGATATCACGCACGAACTTCGCCATATCTCTAGGGACGCCGCAAACGATAGAAATAGGATTGTGGCTTTAGAGGAGAGGATGGAAGTTATGACCATTAGGAGTACCCAGATGGCTGCTCGCCACGATGCTCTTGCAGCCGAGTTTGAGGATTGCCGACACCACGTGCATATGTTACAGGGACGCATCTTTGCGTTGGAGGAAGTCATTGTTGGGCTGCAAAACCAGCTTAACCCCGAGCCAGAGATGGAGGAGGAGGAAGAGTTTGACCCCGATGAGTTCATCAACGTTGAAGAAGAGGAGGACCCCGAGGAGGTTGTGGAGAACCCTCCACTGCCTCTTGATACCGACGAGGAGATTGAGGCCGATCGCCGGATGCTCGGCTATTCCCCCGACTACCTGATCTAGACTTTATCATGCGTTCTCTCTTGATGGACTTTTACCGCTTTTCACTACTAGTTTCCTATCATTTCCGTACCTAGTATTATCGCATATTGATTATCTTGGTGGTACCACATTTTATGTAGTGGTGACCTAGTAGTATTTGATGTAGTAGCCTTGTTATTAAATCGTTATCATCTAGTGGAATTTCGTATTTAGTTTTCTCTTTCCTTTCTTGCCCATTTCAGTGGTCTTTAGCACTTAGAACCTATGAGATTGAGTTCTAACCATAGTCTAACTTGACTATTAACTTTCATCTAACCGCGAATCTAACCTCTGCGTGCTTGATCATCAGAATGCCGCCCAGAGGGAGACCTAGAGCTGAGATCCCAGTGAATGAGAACGTTAATGCTCCAGCCGATGCGAACCCGCCGAATCCGGGAGTTCAAGCTAACCCTGTTCCCAACGCACTTGATGAGAGGTTGAGGACAGTTGAGCAAGTCCTCGTTGCTCTAGGAAATGCTGAAGTCAACCGAGCTCAAGCAGCAGTACCACCCCCGGCAGCTCGCATAAATTATCTGGCGATGGTGAACCCTTACCAGCCGCCCCATTACGAGGGACAGGAGGATCCCGCGAAGTTGGAGGATTGGCTAAGGACTTTTGACAAACTGCTTACTGCCATCAGGTGTCCCGCGAATGAAAAGGTTGGTGTGGCTGTGTACTACCTGAGAGGAGAAGCTGACGAATGGTGGCAAAACCACCAAGAAGGACTTGCTGATGGTGAACATGCCTACTTCTGGGAAGAGTTTAAGGAGATGATGAGGGAAAGGTTCTATCCCCTCAGCATAAAGACTGCTAAATATGAGGAATTCATAAATCTCCGACAAGGCACCCAGACAGTTCAAGAATACTATGCGAAGTTTAAAGAGCTCGTCCGATTCGCTCCAAGGCTGGTACCAACCGATGCTGATAAAGCCCAGAAATTCGAAATGGGGCTGAATCTCAGCATCAGAGAGATCTTGGTTGGCGGACAGCACACTACTCTGCAAGCTGTTTACGATCGTGCAGTGGCAATTGCACGAGTGCAACAGCTGAAGCGCAAAGATCATGGAGAGGCGAGCAAGGGCCTAAACAATTTCGATAAGAAGAATCGGAACAATAACTCTGGGAATCACTTCAGAAGGGGGAATGACCAAGGAAGGAATGATGGTCATAGGAAGCCAGATAACAGAGAGCTCAACCGAGGAGGCCAAGGAGGTTGGAGGCCGGATAACCAGGGTGCCTTCATACCCAGATGCCGGGAATGCAACATCCCGCACTTGGTGCGTGAATGCCCAAGACCGGGGCAGTGTTACCGGTGTGGCCGAGAAGGCCACATGAAGAAGGAATGCCGGACGAGGGAGGATCGCATTGACAAGAGGTTGGACCTGATAAACCGTCCTCAGGGCAACAGGCCAGCCGGGCCAAACCAGCAAGACAACCAAGGGCAGAGATTCCCGCAGGCACAGAGGCCACCTCAGAATCCAAACCAGCATGGAAATCAAGGGAGGCCAGTAGGACGCCTGAACGTGATAAACCAAGCTGACTTAGCTGCTCAAGGCGATGTGATCGAAGGTACGTTTACTGCTTTAAGCGTACCTGTCAAGGTCTTATTTGACTCAGGAGCGAGTTGCTCTTTGATTTCCACGAGAATTATATCTGCGTTAGATCTACCAGCGCCGAATAACATTAACTTAGGAATCCAATTACCATCGGGTAAGGTAGTATCGTGTTCCAAACGATATGACGGGATCCCGATAGTAATCAAGAACACTGAATTCTTTGCGAATCTCATAGAATTTGACCTTAAGGATTTCGACATCATTTTGGGAATGGACTGGTTGACGAGGTACAAGGCTATCATTGAATGCCAGAAGCAGAAGATCTCGTTGGCGAAGAGTCGCGGAAAGAAGGTCATTTACTATATGCAGCCTCAGAAGGAGGGTGCCAAGATAGTAAATGCATTAAAGTTCTGCAATCTCATGCAGAAGGGATACCAACTGTACGCGTGCTACGTGCATAATCTGGAAGGCGAGGAGAACAAGATCGATAGTATCCCCGTCGTGAACGAATACCCAGATGTCTTCCCGGAAGATATCCCAGGAATGCCTCCTGAGCGAGAAGTGGAGTTCACGATCGATCTCGTGCCCGGAATCGAACCGGTGTCAAAGGCACCATATCGCATGGCGCCTGCTGAGATGAAGGAGCTGAAAGAACAACTAGAGGAGTTGTTATCTAAGGGATATATTCGGCCGAGCACATCACCATGGGGAGCTCCGGTCCTGTTCGTGAAAACGAAGGACGGCGGACTCCGATTGTGCATCGACTACCGAGGTCTTAATCAAGTGACGATTAAGAACAAATACCCGCTACCTAGGATCGAAGATCTCTTCGATCAACTGAAAGGGGCGTCGGTATTTTCAAAGGTTGATCTAAGGTCGGGATACCACCAATTGCGTATCGCCGAGAACGATATACCCAAGACAGCATTCCGAACAAGATATGGACACTACGAATTCACCGTAATGTCCTTCGGTCTGACTAATGCTCCTGCAGTATTCATGAACCTCATGAATAGCGTTTTCCGAGAGTTACTAGACACATGTGTAGTCGTATTCATCGACGACATCCTAGTTTACTCGAGGAATGAGGAAGAGCATAGTAGTCATTTGCACCAAGTACTCGGACTTTTGAGGAAGAATCAACTATACGCGAAGCTGTCTAAGTGCGAGTTTTGGAAGAATGAAGTCGCTTTTCTAGGTCATATAGTATCGGCTAAAGGAGTATCAGTCGACCCGGCGAAGATATCAGCAGTGTCTGAATGGCCGGCACCAACAAACCAGACCGAGGTAAGAAGTTTCCTAGGTCTAGCCGGATACTACCGAAGGTTCGTGAAGGACTTTTCTAAAATTGCGAGACCGATGACCCAACTGCTGAAGAAAGGATTGAAGTTTGATTGGTCAGCTGAGTGTGAACAGTCATTCCGTGAGCTTAAGGGGAGACTCACATCAGCGCCGGTTTTAGCGTTGCCATCAGAGACTGAGGATTATGAGGTGTATAGCGACGCTTCGAAGGAAGGTCTCGGTTGCGTGCTAATGCAAAACCATAGAGTGATTGCTTATGCATCAAGGCAACTCAAGACGCACGAAGTAAACTACCCGACACATGATCTGGAACTAGCAGCGGTAGTGTTCGCTCTTAAGATCTGGCGACACTATCTATATGGACGAACTTGTCGGATGTTTACAGATCACAAAAGCCTCAAGTATATATTTACTCAGAAAGAGTTAAATATGAGGCAGAGGAGATGGCTCGAGCTGATCAAGGATTACGATCTGGATATAGCCTACCATGAAGGCAAGGCGAACGTCGTAGCGGATGCGTTGAGTCGCAAGACGAGGCACACGGCGAACACGCTCATTCTACCTTCGGAACTGTATATGGACCTAGCTAAGTTAGATACTGAACTAGTCCATTACGGAACCGTGGTGGAGACAGTGAACGCCATAACAGTTGAATCTACCGTATTTGACGAGATTCGAGAAGCCCAACCGGACGACGAGAATCTCCAGAGGATCAAAGGAAAAATAAGTGAAGGAAAGGCGGTAGGATTCACGATCCATGAAGACGGAAGTGTTCGTTTTAAAGGAAGATGGTGCGTTCCTTCATAAGTGCGAGGAATTGAAGAGAAAGCTCATGGAAGAAGGCCACAATACACCTTATTCAGTCCACCCTGGTGGGGATAAGTTGTACAAAGACTTAAAGAAAATCTATTGGTGGCCGCGGATGAAGAAGGATGTTGCCGACTTTGTAGCCAAGTGTATAACCTGCCAGAAGGTGAAGGCAGTGAGGCAAAAACCGTTAGGGTTGGTAAAGCCATTGGAGATCCCAAGCTGGAAGTGGGACAGCATCTCCATGGATTTTGTTTCGGGATTGCCAAGATCTCCCCGAGGAATGAATAAGATTTGGGTAATAATTGACCGGTTAACAAAGACCGCCATTTTCATACCAATGAAGGAAAATTGGTCGATGGATCAACTAGCTAAGGCATACATCGAGAATGTGGTCCGAAGGCACGGAGTACCGCATGATATTATCTCAGACCGGGATAGTAGATTCGTCTCCAACTTCTGGACTAAATTACAAGAAGCCTTAGGAACCCAAATCAAGATGAGCACAGCATTTCATCCAATGATGGACGGTCAGACTGAGCGCACGATTCAGACGCTCGAAGACATGCTAAGAGCGTGCGTACTCGAATTCAAGAGAAGTTGGGAAGACTACTTGCCATTGATTGAATTCTCGTACAACAACAGTTATCACGCTAGCATAGGCATGGCACCGTTCGAAGCGCTTTACGGACGGAAGTGTCGTAGTCCGTTGTGCTGGACGAAGGATGATGATTCGGTAGTTGTTGGACCGCAGCTCATTGAGGATATGAATAGCAAGATCAAGGTGGTTCAACAGAAAATGAAAGCCGCACAAGACAGGAAGAAGAGCTACGCCGACACTAGGCGGCAAGAGTTGGAATTTGAGGTGGGAGACAAGGTCATGCTGAAAGTATCGCCCACGAAGGGGGTGATGCGATTCGGTAAACGAGGAAAGCTAAGTCCTCGCTACATTGGTCCGTACGAGATTTTGGATCGTGTAGGTACCTTGGCTTATCGTTTGGCACTTCCACCAGAGTTGTCGCGAGTGCACAACGTATTCCATGTTTCTCAACTGAAGAAATATGTGCACGACCCAACTCACGTGTTGCAACCCGACGTGATTGAGTTAGATGATGACTTGACATACGAGGAGTATCCGATCGAGGTACTTGATGTCAAGGAAAGGGTCACAAGAAACAAGACTGTGAGGATGGTGAAGATCCTATGGTCGAATCATGGCACCGAGGAAGCGACGTGGGAATTGGAAGCGGATATGAAGCAGTGATATCCCAACCTTTTCCGAAGCGACTCAGGAGCAGTTATGGGGGCATAACTGCAGTCCTAAGGGGGAGAGGATGTGACACCCCGCACAAAGTCGTCGCGAGCTGAGGTAAGAATTTTAAATTGCGAGCCTCAATAATTTCTTTGTGCCAATTATTAATTTTCCGAAGTGCGACCCAACTTCGAGGACGAAGTTGATTTCTAAGGAGGGTAGACTGTAATACCCGAGAAATCAACATCGAGTATTAAATCCGAAAAAATTAATTAATTGAATTAATTAATTGGATTTAACTATCGCAACCGAAATAATTCCGGGAGAGCGGAATTAAATATTTTCGCACGATAGCAACTCGAAGAGAGTTATCGGAGTATCCAACAAGCGGATAATCCAAATATGATTTTTAAAAGATCAAAAATCATATTATATAAAAAAAAAAAAGAAAAATCGCTACCTGGGGTGGCGCGGTGGCCGCGCGGTGGCGCGCCGCCACCCCAGTAGCAGCGTTTCAAAACGCTGCTACGCGTTTCTTGAATTTTGAAGCCATTTACTCGAGTTTGATTCATGAAATTGATGCACATTCATGTCTCAGATGTTGGTGGATGTATTGGGACTCTTTTGGACGAAGCTAGAAGTTTCTAGAACCCCTACATGGCTGTGAGTTTGGAGAATACATGAACTTGGGGGATGAGTTGAACCATGGTTTGTTAGGTGGAATGGATAGGATTTGAGGGAGTGTATTTCGAGTTTTGGACTGTCATTAAGTCCCTCATACTTCCAAGATGCATTAAGCATCCTTTTGGGAACCTAAATTACCCCATTCCCATCCTTAATCATCCACCAAACCCCCTCATTCACACTAATCCGAAATTCTGATTCAAGAGAGAGTTGGTGAGAGTTTTGAGAGTGTTCTTCCTTGTTCCAGAGGTGTTAAGCGAGTTCAAGCATTCCAATCTCTTCCCCTATGTCTAGGTAAGGTTTCTAATCCAATCCCTTGTTCTTTACTTCGGATTCTAGGCCCTAACATCAAGTTTTTATCCAAACACCTCAAATTAGGATTCATTCGGTAGATCTTGGAAGTGGGAGGCTGTTCCGGACGAGTTTGAGGGTTCAACCAAAGAGGATTTCGACACTATACTCTTGAGAAGTAAGTTAGTGTTGTGCATCTCAAATTTTAGAGCTTTTGGTTGAGTATTCTTTGAGATATAGTTCGATTTTCATCTTGTGCCAAATCTGTCTTTTAGGGTTTCTTCCGAGTAGATTTTATTGTTGTGCTTTTCTCGCCTAGATCCTTTCGTTTTTGGAAGAACTTGTCTAAATGTAAAATGTTCCTAACACCTTAAAGATGGTTCCTGTAAATTTTCATAATTTTTGGAATTGATTTGGTCGTCGAAAATAGATCTGGTATTTTCTGCTACACATGTTGACAGATTTAAATTTCTAGCATGTCCAGTTTTGTAGTTCATATTTCTCCTAGTTATGGTCGTTTTTGATGGTCGACTTCTTCATGAAAATTGTTCATCTATGTGTCTAGTTTACTCCTGTGAAATTTCAGAATTTTTGGATCAACCTTCGAATTGTTATGGATTTTTAAGTAAGCTGTGGTCGGATGAACAGTGGTCTTTGCACCCTTTTGAAAACAAGTTTCTGAAATGATTTTTTTTGAGCAACTTAGACTCCGAATTTGCTAAGGCCTATTTCTGAGAAAAATGTTTATTTTGATGTCGCCTAGCACCTGTAAAATTTTCAGAATTTTTCACAAAGTTTTACTACATTTCCTAATACGATTTTGAAAACTGCCACAGTGTAGTCTTACCGGTGAAATTTGGTTTCGTACGTTTCGGTGGTTATTGAGTCGATTGCTACTCTTTTACGAATCCTATGAATTCTGGAAATGTAGATATATATTGTAATGATTAAAATGTGATTTTTGAAACTTTGTGAGTTTTGATCGAGTTAGATGTTCAATTTGGAGGGTAAGTGCACTTGGCGTGGGCTCGTTGGGCCGCCCCCTCTTTTTGGTGGCCAAAACGGCGCCAAGGAAATATTATTATGTTGCGTGATTGTATGAGTCTATACTCCTAGGTGTATCCGTATGTAACACCCCGATTTAATTAACTCATAATTAATTTAATTTAGTTATGGTTAATTAACAAAAGACTTGGTATGTGGATTATTTTGTAGGGAATGAAGATTTAAGTGGGGGAATAAGTGAGTTCAACTCACTAGATAATAAGAGTCAAGTGCTCAAATGGGTGCAATGAGGTCAAGACAAGTGGTGTAACCCTTTTAACCCACATTCCGACCCGACCCGGATCCACTTGGGTGTTAAAAATCAGATTTTGGACTTGGGGGAAAATCATTTCCACCCTTCACACCCCCAAATCCCGTCACCCTCTCTAGGAGGAACTAGGGTTCTTCCAATTCTTGCACAAATTGAGCTTTGAGTGCAAAATTAAGTGGGGATCTCATACTACAACCTAAGGTAAGTGTTTTCCATCATCTACCTCTTGTTTTCATGAAGTTGGAGCTAGTTTTTGATGGGGTTTTGGTGGTGACGGGAATGAAGTATAAGATGGATCTTTTGTAGATTGACTTAATTTTTGGAGCTTGGATTCTTGTTTGGAAGCTGAATTTGTGTTGAAGGAAGCTAAGGTTAGTACTTGAGATCATTTTGGTGTTGTTGATTTCAAGTTCTTGGTACTCTTTGGATGTATGTTGGAAGAACTCATGTTTGAAGATGAGTTTTGATGATTTGACTTGATTTCTTGTTATGTAGCTTGGTATTGGTGTTTGGAGGCGTTGGGGAGCTGTATTGGAAGAGTTTGGACCACCTCAATACCAGGCAAGGGTAGAGATAGGCCTAAATGGGGGCATAATCGGTGGAATGGCCGGAAACCGCCATTATCATCGTTTCTGTTGTGTCGGCGCGCAGTTGGGGCGCCCTTTAGCCAAACAGCGCGCGAGCAGCGCGCGATCGAACGTCACGACGCCCGTGACGAAACCCGCGCGGGGTTGGCGCGGTTTTTGTGTAAAAACCGCGCCGGGTGCGCGCCACCCCCCCTGCCCGCGCGGTTCGTTCGCTCGTTTTCCGGTTCTTCGTCCTTCGTGTTTCCTTAGTTCTTCTTATGCTTCTAGCATGCCATAACTATCATTATGCTCACAATCTTTGAACTTAGTTGCGATTAGCGGTGATCTACTATGCCTTAGTTGAGATCGAGTCTTGTTTCGCTTCTATGTTGATGTGAGTGTTGGTGCCGATATGTGGGGTTTGGCACACCCTTGACACTTAACTCGTGGTGAGTTGTTTATTTTGTCATGACGCGTGATTTACGCATTGACATGTGTGGAATTGAATATGAACATGTGTTGGTGCCGATATGTGGGGCTTGGCACACCTTTGATACTTAACTCGCGATGAGTTGTTGATGCCGATACGTGGGACTTGGCACACCCCGGAATATTTTAAAACTACTATTTCAAAGAGCCCGGATTATTCTTTTTAAAAACTATTATTTTCAAGTATTATTATTTTTAAAGTTATCATTTATAAACTAGTAGTATATTTCAAAGAGCCCAGACTATTTTAAAGCTACCTATTTTAAAGAAAATACTTCACTCGAGATGAGTGATTGATTTGAATCTGAATATCTGTGATGATATGTGAATATCTGTGACGATATGTGAATATCTGTGATGATATGTGAATATCTGTGATGATATGTGAATATCTGTGATGATATGTGAGTATCTGTGATGATATGTGAATATCTGTGATGATATAAAATGCCACGACGGTAGGATACGCTATGCTTACGAATCGGTATCCGATGAGGGGCATAGTGGGATTGCTACCCAGAAGCATTGAGACTGGAAAGGATTTATATCCTAGTCTGATTTTGGCTGGAGAGGGCTCATGACCCTTTGCCTGACCCGCTTGCCGTAAGCCACGATTTCAGCTGTTAGTGTCCGCGGCGGGGGCACTGTGGGTATGTCTCTCGACCATTGAGGGGTGTGGACCCTTATATGGGAGGGAATACCGACCATGGTACCTAGGTGCGCGCTAGACATGCTTATGTGTTGCATTTAGGGTAGATAGACATTTTAGGTCATAACATTTCATCTCATCATCCATCATTCATCTTATTTGCAGTGGTTGAAGCACCGGTATGGGACGGTGTGATGTTTACTTATTTGCTCTGCTCAATTTTTATGTTATGCCTAACAAATGTTTAATAACGTAATATACCTCCACCTATATGTATAAATATACTTCTAGGGAATCAAGTTAATTCTTGTTTCCCCTTATGCCGATTCTTCTATTCTTGCTCAGTACCTTGTACTGACCCTTGCTATGTTTTCATGTATAGATATTCCCGGGGAGGATGCAGAGCCTGAGCACGATGTGGGGTTTGGGGATGAGTGATCTACCTAGAGATGCATTAGCATGTTGTGGACTTATGTGTTGTCTTGAATAATATGCTATGACTCTATTATCTTGTCTCGTACTGCTTGTGGTACCAATCGGTACACTATGCTATGTCTTGAGTTTTACTTGACATCTCTGACAGGTTGAGATGAGACAGTTATGTCGACTGTTATGTCGCATGAATAAAGCTTGTAAGCCGGACGTCTGTTATGATGTGAGGTTTCCTTTCTGGATTTGTATTATGATTCATTGGCTTCCTGTTTACTTGCTACGTGTTATTGATCTTAAATTGATTGGCCAACAGTTTAAGAGAGGTAACACGGCAGTGACGTCACAGAAATTTGGTTTTAAATTTTTGGGGCGTTACATTTGGTATCAGAGCCAGGTCTGCTCGTATGTGCTTAGAATTCTAACACAAGCATGCGGTGAGATGTGTGGGGGAAAGCATATAGAGTAGGAATTGCATCTAGCTCTGCTTATATTCTTGTAGATTGCATTGTTTTTGGTTATCTGCGTGCCCTATAAGGGTGGATTGTGGTTTGTGAATCAAACCAGGATCAATCCTTGGGGATATTCCGGGAGATCTATACTTAATAATCGATGTTCGGTAAAGAATTATTCTTGTTTACCGAGTGTCCCTGTTGTCTCTGAGTTCGGGGATGTATTTCCCGACTAAATTCTTGGTCTCCCATCTGCTCGGGAGATTGATTTTACTGTTGAGCTGATGCCTGATGCAGCTCATACTTCTAAGGCTCCTTACCTTATGACTCCTGTAAACTGAAGGAGTTGAAGGATCAATTGAATGAGCTTATCAGTAAGAGGTATATTTAGCCTAGTAGCTCGCCATAAGGAGCTCCTGCCGAGTTGAAGGAGTTGAAGGAACAGCTTAAGGATCTACCTGATAAAGGATACATTCAACCTAGCAGTTCGCCTTGGGGAGCACCGGTAATCTTTGTCAAAAAGAAGGACGGAAGCTTACGGATGTGTATTGATTATCGGGGGCTCAATCAGATCACAGTCAAGAACCGTTACCCACTGCCGAGGATTGATGACCTATTTGACCAGCTGAAGAGTGCATCCACATTCTCTAAGATCGACTTGAGATCAGGATACCATCAGATTCGGGTGGCAGAGGGAGATCGTGAAAAGACAGCTTCCCGAACGCGGTATGGTCATTTCGAGTTCACAGTGATGCCGTTTGGGCTAACTAATGCCCCAGCAGTCTTTATGGACTTGATGCATCGCGTCTTTCGACCTTGGTTAGACGTTTGTGTGGTTGTCTTTATTGATGACATTTTGGTATACTCTTCCAGTGTAAAGACACACAAGGAACATCTCAGGACAGTGTTGCAGGTGCTTAGGGAGCACAAGTTATATGCCAAACTTTCGAAGTGTGAGTTTTGGTTGGATAAGGTGGCTTTCCTTGGGCATATTGTGTCAGGCAAAGGAATTTCAGTAGACCCCGCGAAGGTCGAAGCGGTGTTGGAGTGGAATCCTCCAACAAATGTCAGTGAGGTGCGTAGTTTCCTTGGATAGGTGGGATACTACAGGAGGTTCATTGAGGGGTTCGCTAGCATTGCTCGACCCTTGACTCAGTTAGAGAGAAAGGATGTATTACTTCATTAGAGTGAGGACTGTCAGCAGACTTTTGATCTATTGAAGAAAAAGGTGACAGAGGCTCCGGCCTTAGTGTTACCTGATGAATCGGGGAAATATGAGGTATACACAGATGCATCTTATCGGGAACTTGGGTGTGTGCTTATGCAGTATGGCAAGGTGATTGCATATGCATCTAGGCAATTGAAGCCTCACGAACTGAATTACCCGACTCACGACCTGGAGATGGCAGCGGTCGTGCATGCATTAAAAATTTGGAGGCATTATCTTTACGGAGCCAAGTGTCAAATCTATTCGGATCATAAGAACCTTAAATGTCTCTACACTGCAGATAAGATGAGCGGTAGGCAAAGAAGGTGGTTAGAGTTTTTGCAGGACTACGACACGAGTATTCAGTACATAGAAGGGAAAGCCAACCGGGTGGCTGATGCACTAAGTAGGAAAGGACATGTACTGAATTCAATTACTCTCCCTTGGAAGTTAAGGCAAGAGTTGGGCAAGGAAGGTATTGTGGTTGTTCCTTACGACACGATAGCGAGGTTGAATGCTATGACGGTGGTGCCATCATTACTCGAGGAACTCAGACAAAGTCAAGCTGTAAGTCAAGAGATGATGCATTTGAAAGCTCAGATTCGTAAGGGTAAAGCGGAAGGCTTTGTGATTGATAGCAAGAATATGATCAAGTTTGGGGACCGTTGGTGTGTGCCTCCGAAAGATCAGGCGCTGAAAGGAAAAATTATGGAGGAAGCACATTGCACACCTTACTCCGTACATCCGGGAGCAGTAAAGATGTACAAGGATTGGAGGCAAAACTATTGGTGGAAAGGCATGAAGAAGGAAGTGGCAGAATTTGTGTCTAGGTGTTCCACTTGCCAGAAGGTGAAAGCCGAGCACATGAGACCTTCAGGCTTATTACAACCTTTGGATGTTCCCACTTGGAAATGGGAGTCCATTGCTATGGACTTTGTCACCGGGCTACCCAGGACACGGAGCAGTTTTGATACTATTTAGGGTAGTTGTGTACCGACTAACCAAGAGTGTTGTGTTTATACCAATGAGATCGAACTGGAGCATGCAACAGTTCACTGGCGCTTACATCCAACATGTGCTTAGACGTTTTGGTATTCCTCGAGAAATCATTTCCGACAGAGATTCCAGATTCCGGTCAAGGTTCTGGAAGGAATTGCAGACAGTCTTTGGGACGCAGATCAGTATGAGTACTGCGTGGCACCCTCAGACTGATGGACAGACCGAAAGGACCATTAGAACCTTGGAGGATATGTTGAGGGCGTGTGTGATGGATTTTCAAGGATCGTGGGAGGAACATCTACATATGGTGGAGTTCTCCTACAGCAATAGCTATCACGCGAGTATTCGTATGGCGCCTTTCGAGGCCTTATACGGAAGAAAGTGCAGGACACCCTTGTGTTGGAGTGATCCTTCAGAACGAGTGGTGATGGATCCTGAACTCATTGAACAGACCCCTGAAGTGGTACGGGTGATCAGAGACAGAATGAAGGAAGCTCAGGATCGTCAAAAGAGTTATGCTGATTTGTCCAGGAGAGACATTGAATTCGAGGTTGGAGATTGGGTACTTTTGAGAGTGTCACCCATGAAGGGCGAGACGATTTGGGAAGAAGGGGAAAGTGAGTCCCAGATTTATAGGCCCCTATGAGATCACTAAAAAGATTGGGAAGGTCGCTTACCGGTTAGAATTGCCAACTGAGGTGGGAAAGGTGCACAACGTTTTCCACGTCTCTCAGTTGAGGAAGTTTATCTCAATTCCGGACAAGATTATACAACCGGAGGAGGAGGAGTTGGATGACAACCTAGAATACGAAGAATACCCCGTGGCGATTCTCGACACTAAAGAAAAGGTACTTCGCAAGAAGGCGATCAAAATGGTGAAAGTACTTTGGTCGAGACATGGCGTAGAGGATGCCACTTGGGAGACAGAGGAAAGCATGGCTGGGCGTTATCCTGAATTGGATTTGACTCTAATTCAGTGAAGTAATGACCTTAATCCATACTTTTTCATTCGAGGACGAATGATCCTAAGGGGGAGAGATTGTAACACCCCGATTTAATTAACTCATAATTAATTTAATTTAGTTATGGTTAATTAACAAAAGACTTGGTATGTGGATTATTTTGTAGGGAATGAAGATTTAAGTGGGGGAATAAGTGAGTTCAACTCACTAGATAATAAGAGTCAAGTGCTCAAATGGGTGCAATGAGGTCAAGACAAGTGGTGTAACCCTTTTAACCCACATTCCGACCCGACCCGGATCCACTTGGGTGTTAAAAATCAGATTTTGGACTTGGGGGAAAATCATTTCCACCCTTCACACCCCCAAATCCCGTCACCCTCTCTAGGAGGAACTAGGGTTCTTCCAATTCTTGCACAAATTGAGCTTTGAGTGCAAAATTAAGTGGGGATCTCATACTACAACCTAAGGTAAGTGTTTTCCATCATCTACCTCTTGTTTTCATGAAGTTGGAGCTAGTTTTTGATGGGGTTTTGGTGGTGACGGGAATGAAGTATAAGATGGATCTTTTGTAGATTGACTTAATTTTTGGAGCTTGGATTCTTGTTTGGAAGCTGAATTTGTGTTGAAGGAAGCTAAGGTTAGTACTTGAGATCATTTTGGTGTTGTTGATTTCAAGTTCTTGGTACTCTTTGGATGTATGTTGGAAGAACTCATGTTTGAAGATGAGTTTTGATGATTTGACTTGATTTCTTGTTATGTAGCTTGGTATTGGTGTTTGGAGGCGTTGGGGAGCTGTATTGGAAGAGTTTGGACCACCTCAATACCAGGCAAGGGTAGAGATAGGCCTAAATGGGGGCATAATCGGTGGAATGGCCGGAAACCGCCATTATCATCGTTTCTGTTGTGTCGGCGCGCAGTTGGGGCGCCCTTTAGCCAAACAGCGCGCGAGCAGCGCGCGATCGAACGTCACGACGCCCGTGACGAAACCCGCGCGGGGTTGGCGCGGTTTTTGTGTAAAAACCGCGCCGGGTGCGCGCCACCCCCCCTGCCCGCGCGGTTCGTTCGCTCGTTTTCCGGTTCTTCGTCCTTCGTGTTTCCTTAGTTCTTCTTATGCTTCTAGCATGCCATAACTATCATTATGCTCACAATCTTTGAACTTAGTTGCGATTAGCGGTGATCTACTATGCCTTAGTTGAGATCGAGTCTTGTTTCGCTTCTATGTTGATGTGAGTGTTGGTGCCGATATGTGGGGTTTGGCACACCCTTGACACTTAACTCGTGGTGAGTTGTTTATTTTGTCATGACGCGTGATTTACGCATTGACATGTGTGGAATTGAATATGAACATGTGTTGGTGCCGATATGTGGGGCTTGGCACACCTTTGATACTTAACTCGCGATGAGTTGTTGATGCCGATACGTGGGACTTGGCACACCCCGGAATATTTTAAAACTACTATTTCAAAGAGCCCGGATTATTCTTTTTAAAAACTATTATTTTCAAGTATTATTATTTTTAAAGTTATCATTTATAAACTAGTAGTATATTTCAAAGAGCCCAGACTATTTTAAAGCTACCTATTTTAAAGAAAATACTTCACTCGAGATGAGTGATTGATTTGAATCTGAATATCTGTGATGATATGTGAATATCTGTGACGATATGTGAATATCTGTGATGATATGTGAATATCTGTGATGATATGTGAATATCTGTGATGATATGTGAGTATCTGTGATGATATGTGAATATCTGTGATGATATAAAATGCCACGACGGTAGGATACGCTATGCTTACGAATCGGTATCCGATGAGGGGCATAGTGGGATTGCTACCCAGAAGCATTGAGACTGGAAAGGATTTATATCCTAGTCTGATTTTGGCTGGAGAGGGCTCATGACCCTTTGCCTGACCCGCTTGCCGTAAGCCACGATTTCAGCTGTTAGTGTCCGCGGCGGGGGCACTGTGGGTATGTCTCTCGACCATTGAGGGGTGTGGACCCTTATATGGGAGGGAATACCGACCATGGTACCTAGGTGCGCGCTAGACATGCTTATGTGTTGCATTTAGGGTAGATAGACATTTTAGGTCATAACATTTCATCTCATCATCCATCATTCATCTTATTTGCAGTGGTTGAAGCACCGGTATGGGACGGTGTGATGTTTACTTATTTGCTCTGCTCAATTTTTATGTTATGCCTAACAAATGTTTAATAACGTAATATACCTCCACCTATATGTATAAATATACTTCTAGGGAATCAAGTTAATTCTTGTTTCCCCTTATGCCGATTCTTCTATTCTTGCTCAGTACCTTGTACTGACCCTTGCTATGTTTTCATGTATAGATATTCCCGGGGAGGATGCAGAGCCTGAGCACGATGTGGGGTTTGGGGATGAGTGATCTACCTAGAGATGCATTAGCATGTTGTGGACTTATGTGTTGTCTTGAATAATATGCTATGACTCTATTATCTTGTCTCGTACTGCTTGTGGTACCAATCGGTACACTATGTTATGTCTTGAGTTTTACTTGACATCTCTGACAGGTTGAGATGAGACAGTTATGTCGACTGTTATGTCGCATGAATAAAGCTTGTAAGCCGGACGTCTGTTATGATGTGAGGTTTCCTTTCTGGATTTGTATTATGATTCATTGGCTTCCTGTTTACTTGCTACGTGTTATTGATCTTAAATTGATTGGCCAACAGTTTAAGAGAGGTAACACGGCAGTGACGTCACAGAAATTTGGTTTTAAATTTTTGGGGCGTTACACCGTAGGGGTTACCTAGGGCTCCGGAGTGTGTCTGTATAGGGTCCGCTGCTCTCACATTGTGGATACCGTCGGCTTGTGGACATAAGTGCCCAAGCGGGTAATTGATCCCAAAACGGCTAAGGCCCTGGATCGTCGATACCGGCAGCTTGTGGACATAAGCGCCCAAGCGGGTAATGTTTGGATGTCCTCGATCAAAATGAACATTGGTGTGGTAAAGCGTAAAAAGAAATCCCCGTAAATTATTTTTACTCGTTCGTTAAATTAAATTCCCAACTTTTTATTACTCTTCTAAATCTTTAAATTTTGTTATGCTATACATTAACTTACTCAGTACCGTTTGTACTGATAAATTGTTATTTCCTATTTTTCGCAGAGTAAGTGATGGCGCATTGGGATGGGATTCTCAAAAATAAAGACTTGTCGCATTTTATCATTGTTTTGAATTTCTGCACTGGACTTTGATACTGGACTTTGGACTTTGGTTTTTGGCCGTCTGTTTGGCCCCCATTTTTATTTGTTTTTAGCTTCCGCACTGATTATTACTGTGATGCATGAGATACTCTGATTTTAGTTCGGGCATGATTGAATGGTTTTTAAATTGTTTTGAAAAATTGATACAACTTAGCCTTAGCATTTTTCTAGATGAGCTCGACTTGGGTCGGGTCTTGTTTAGAAAAGTGTGGCGGTAATGCCCTGGCCTGAGAAATCAAATCCGGGGTGTTACACTCCTCAAGTAGTTTTATCGACTCGCAATCAATCAAGGAGGAAGTCCAGGGCTTTGTCGATTTAGCAGCAATAGATAGAATCTAGGAACAGGGGGCTGCAAATCGAACTAGGCTTCTCACAAGGTATTTCCGAACGCTTAGAGAGAATTCAGAGTGTTTCCAAAGATTGTAAGAGTGAGAAGATCGCTTCCATTCCTCTGAAATCTCTTTTAACCAAGAAGCCGCAATTCTGGAACGGTCACCTGCAACTAGCCGTTGGGAAGCACAGTGTCCGTTACTCACAACGTTCAAACTCTAATTCACTAATCTGAGGGAGGGTTCCTGCAAAATAACCATTAGAGAATAATCTCCCCAGATTATGAATAGAGTCGTTGGGTTGGAGCAAGTCTTTCAAAATATTCCACATCACACAGAAGACTGCCGCTCAGGAGGTTCATCCGAGGAGTTCGATCATCGACTTTGAACTTCCAACAAAACCTTGACTCAACAATCTCCCCCTTTTTGGCAGGAAGTGAGCCAGTACAAAATACCAACCGATGATGAACTATTACAAGAAAAACAATGAACCTACTAGCATCCAAATCCCAACCACCAAATTACATCCCAGAAAAAGCTCTTCATAAGATGACACAGTCAACACATAGAGCTTACATTAAAATCAAACAGGGGACCAGTTCACAACTATTACAACCATCCATAGAAACATTAACCATAAATAGTTCAGAGTATCCATCAGCAATCAAAATCAACATCAAACCAACATAAGATAGTCCAAAACAAACAACCACAGATAATATCAGAGTATCTTGATCAAAGATCTCAACAGAATTTAAAAAGTTGTAGGGTTAGAAAGATGTTACCAAATATCCAGCAGAGAGGGCAGCTTCATCAGGTGTTGGAATTTTTGAAAATTTTGAAAGTTTCTACTCCCCCTCTGGATCAGCTTTCATGGCAAAAACATCACTCTTCAGCTTCATCACCATCTTCAGAGTCTCTTTCATCCTCATCCTCCTGGGGAATATGTAGGATAGCACCTTCATCATCTGACCAGACTTCAGGCAGAAGAGCTAAAGCTTGTTCAACAGTTTCCTCTATCCGAGTCTGTCTTTCCCTTAATTCCCTCAACTCTTGAAGAGCAGCAGATATGATAGTCCTGGCATGATCTAGAGCATTCTGATTGGGCAAGGAACCATCAGGACCAGGTAGATCAGGGGTCTTCTTCAGAAGTCTCTGAGAGATAGCAAACTCCACAATGGGGTTGGTTGCCACTTTCTTCCCACCAAGAATGTTTTCTCCTTCCAGGTATGCTGTAATCAGGGCTGGATAAGGAAGCAGCACTTTCCCATCATCTTTGAGGCTTTCTGCAATCTTGCTCATGTGGGATAAAATTAACTGCCCATAGTTGATTGGCTCTTTCATCTCGATGGCATAGATCAGATGGCACATATCCTTTGTAACCAAAGAATGATTGGCTGTGGGAAAAATATTTGGAGCACAGAACTTGTAGATCAAGGAGAACTTCAGAGTTAAGTCTCCTGAGCTGACACCATTTCCAGGCATTCTCATAGTCTTCTTCTTGGTCACAGCTTGAGCCACCTTATGACTGTCAAATGAAGTGCCAGGGGCATAGATGGTATCAAATGGAACATCAGGAATGCCCAGTAAGGCATTGATCTTGGCAGCAGTGAGATCATAGAAAAATCCTTGAGTATAATTCATGTTGAACTAAGGACGATTTGGAATGACAACATCCTTCTTCAGATTGGCATAAAACTCCTTCACAAATACTGGTTTGTAACTGGCCCAACAAGATGCCCATTTGAGCAGAGACCTCTCTTCCAAGTACTTAGTCCAACCCATCTCAATGAACCTCTTCCCTTGATAGGTGTATCTGCCCTGAATTTCTTCTTGACTAACACAGTGTCAAAGTAGTACATGTTGTAATGAGAGTGGAACTGAACATTGTAGGGCTTCTCAATGGACTAACTGGATTTTGCCTTTTCCTTGGACACTTTCTTTCCTTTTGCATCAAGCTTGGCCTTTGACCTAAGTTCACTGAGTGTCTCAGTGTCACTTGACCTCTTAAAACCACCAGTGACCTGAGGCGCTTGTTCTTGATCATCTTGTTGTTCCTTCTCTTCTTCTGAGACATCTCCAGACACTTCCTCATCGGATTCTTCATATTCACTATCAGATTTTTCTTTCATTTGCACTTTTGTGAATGGAACTGGAGCAACCTTGGAACCTGTGGCAACAATTGGTTCTTCATCTTCTTCTCCGGACTCAGACTCTTCTCCTTCAGAACTTGACTCTTCTGACACATCAGCAACAGCTTCCTCATTCGGTCCAGTGGTGACAACATCTTCAACAGGCTCATCAGTTTGATCCTTCTCTTGATTCATAATCCCTTTGTCAACATCCTTCTGAGTAGGGCTCTGGATGGATTTCTCAATCATAGAAGGAGTAAGTTCCTTAGGTCCTTTTTGAGTCATCACAGCAGGCCTCAGAAATGAGAGGGGAACAGCATCAATAGGTGGTGAGGCGGCAGCATGCTTCTTGACACCTGGAAAGAATGGCTTAGGGACCAAGTCTATCTTCCTTTTGGCGCGAGTAGACACCATTGGTTTCTCAGCAATAGCCACTGGATTGGGTGGAGTTGTACAAGCAGCAACTGGAACCTCTGGAACAGAAGACTTAGTTGCAGGAGCACTTGGCTTTTTGAGACCCTTTCCCTTCTTTTTAGAAGCAGTTGCGACTAGAGGGGAGGTGATCGGAGCCTTGCCTTCAGAAATAGCCTTCCCTGTAGACACATTGGTAGAAGTATCAGTGGATTTAGGAACAATTTTTGTACCTTTCTTAAAAGATTCTTCATCTCTAGCGGTCGAAGCAACATTGGCTAGGGTTCTCAGATTTTTGGGAGACTCCATGATAGAAGCATCCTTTGTTTGAGGAATGTCATTAGAAATAGCCGATTGCGATTTGGTAACTGCTTGAGACGACACGATCGCAGGCAAGGGTTTCGTGGGAGCAACTCCCGACGTGGGTAACTCCCCCTGAACCGCAACTCCCGCCTTTTGTAGTTCGTTTCTGATGTCTAAGGGGTCCATTGCAGCGCCTGATTGAACTTTGCTCACAAGATTTCCAGTAGATTAGGGGGAACTTCCCTTCTTGGCTTCTTCTTAGGCAACACCACCTTCTTTGGGACAGGAGGCTTTGCTTGAGATGGAGCGGAACCCTTAGAACTTCGCGTATTCACCATGGTAAATGATGTAAACAGAAATTAACGAACAACTCCACAAGACTAACACTGAATATCCAAGAACAAGGGTTAGTCGAAGAGGCGAAGAGAAAAAGAAACACAAGAGCCGAGAATTGAAAACTCAGATTGAAGAAATAAATTTCTTCCCGCCCTTTAGAGAAACTAATGACGTTTCTTCTGCAGTGATCGTCTCGAAATAGTAAGTCTGCAATATTCCATGAATAGACACATTTGGGCCGCTTAAACAAATGAGCCTTTATAATACTCTCCCCTAAAACATATAACTCCTGCAGCCCAAAATTAATTAGTTCAAATAAATATAACAAGTATTGGGCTTGAGGAATTAAACCTTTTACACCATGGGGGAAGAGGAGTGACACTTTCAGTCGATTATGCAGAGCCCAAGATCACGTCTTAGGGCCTCAAATCAATCATTGCTCAAAGCCTTGGTGAAGATATCTGCATGTTGGAGCTCAGTTCCCACATGTTGAATAGTTACAACACCATCTTCAACTAGCTCTCGGATGAAATGATGACGGATGTCGATATGCTTGGTTCGACTATGCTGCACAGGATTTTTTGCAATGTTGATTGCACTCATGTTGTCACATAAGAGGATCAATTCCTTGTGTTCAATACCATAATCCTTCAGCATTTGTTTCATCCATAATAATTGAGAGCAGCAACTCCCAGCAGCTAAGTACTCTGCCTCTGCAGTAGATAATGAGATGGAAGACTGCTTCTTACTGTACCAACTCACAAGATTAGTTCCTATATAGAAGCACCCTCCAGTAGTACTCTTTCTATCATCCGTGCACCCGGCCCAGTCAGCATCACAATAGCCAATTAGTTGCAAGCTGGAATCTTTAGAATACCATATCCCAAGGTTAGCAGTGCCAGCTACATACTTTATGATCCTCTTGGCAGCATGCAAATGAGATTATTTGGGGTCAGCTTGATATCTCGCACAGACTCCAACGGCATAGCTAATATCGGGCCTGCTAGCTGCAAGATAGAGAAGACTGCCAATTATACTACGATATAATTTGCAATCAACACTTTTACCATTTGAATCCTCGCTGAGTTTGTCATTGGTTCCAATTGGAGTTTGAACTGGCTTGCTGGACTCCATGCCAAATTTTTTCACAGTGTTCTTGGCATATTTGGCTTGGCTAATAAATATCCCTGCCTTCTTTTGAGACACCTGCAAACCTAGAAAATATGTCAGTTCACCAACAAGACTCATCTCAAATTCCTTACTCATGATGTTGACAAATCTGTCTTTGAGAATGTGTGAGGTAGAACCAAACACAATGTCATCAACATAAATTTGTGCAATAAGAAATCCTTTGGCCTCCCTTTTTATGAAAAGGGTCTTGTCAGTGCTTCCTCGATCATAACCATTCTCTAGAAGATATGAAGACAGACGGTCATACCAAGCTCGGGGAGCTTGCTTCAACCCATACAGTGCTTTGTTTAACTTGTAAACATGATCTGGATAATGAGGATCCACAAAGCCCTTGGGTTGCTCAACATAAGCTTCTTCCTTCAGCATGCCATTCAAGAAAGCACTCTTGACATCCATCTGGTAGAGCTTGAATTCATAGGTGCATGCAATGGCAATCAGTAAGCGGACGGCTTCAAGTCTGGCCACTGGAGCGAAGGTCTCGCTGAAGTCCACACCTTCTACTTGAGTATATCCTTGAGCAACAAGTCGAGCTTTGTTTCTTGTAATGTTGCCATTCTCATCCGACTTGTTCTTGAATATCCACTTTGTCCCTATGACATTGACATCCTCTGGTCTCTCTACTAAGGTCTAAACTTCATTTCTTTTGAATTGTTGAAGTTCTTCTTGCATAGCAGAGATCCAATGCTCATCACAGAGGGCATCCTCAACTTTGCTGGGCTCAATGGTTGATGTGAAACAATGTAGGCCAACTAGCTCCTTGTAGTTGATCCGCCTCTTGATCCTGGTCTTCCTTCCCTCATTGATGTCTCCAATCAGATCCTCTTCATCATGATTCCTGTGAATTTTTCTGATGGGAGTAGAAGGACTAGGAGGGCAGTTCTCCTTGTCAGTTTAAACCACATATTGTTCAGCACCACCAGAAGGAGGTAGATCCAGATTGCCTTCATCCTCACTCTCAAGAGTCTTCCTGATGTCATCATCAAGATAGTTCTGAAACTTGCTTGGCTTGTCCTCAATGACCACATTGACAGATTCTATCACCTTCCTTGTCTTTGGCAAATATACCCTGTAGGCTTTACTGGATGGGGAGTAACCAACGAACACTCCTTCATCACTTTTTTCTTGAAACTTCCCAAGGTTTTCCCTGTCATTAAGTACAAAGCATTTGCTACCAAAGATATGGAAATAAGAGATAGAAGTCTTTTTACCATTCCAGATCTCAAAGGGGGTTTTCAAGGATTTTGGTCTCATGTGAACCCGATTGATCACATAGCAAGCTGTATGCACAGCTTCAGCCCAGAGATTTTGTGGAACACCCTTTGAGTTTAGCATAACTCGAGCCATTTCCTGGATGGTCCTGTTCTTTCTTTCCACCACTCCATTCTGTTGGGGGGTACGAGGAGCAGAGAACTCATGCTTTATTCCAAATTCATTACAGAATTCTTCAAAGGCATGACTCTCAAACTCTCCACCATGATTACTTCGTATTCTCTTGATCTTGCACTCCTTTTCAGTGATCAGTTGGTTGCAAAGTTTGATAAACACCTTGAGAGCTTCACTCTTTTCCCTGAGGAAATAAACCCAAGTGTATCTAGAAAAGTCATCAACACAGACAAAAACATATTGCTTACCCCCAAGACTTTTAACCTCAGTAGGTCCAAACAGGTCCATATGGAGAAGTTCAAGGCACTGAGTTGAACCAGACTGGTCAATTGATCTGTGAGAGGCTCTGTGTTGCTTGTTCTTCATGCAGTCATCGCACATCTCAACCATCAGCTTTCTTGAGGGATGGTAAGCCCTTGATGGCACCTGTTCTGCTTAGTTTGATCAGGTCCTTGAAATTCAAGTGACCTAGCCTTTCATGCCAAAGATGTGTCAGATATGAACCTACACCTGCATTCTCAGCAGACAAATAGGATTGACCAAACAAATAACAATTATTACGGGACCTAAGTCCTCTCATAACACATTCCTGTTTAGAATTAAGTACTTCACAGTACTTCTTGTCAAAGGATACTTTGAGGTCATCATCACACAGCTGGCTAATACTGATGAGATTTGCACAGAGACCTTCCACATGATGAACAGCTTCTAGATCAGGTAGTTCATGTAATACCCCGTAAGAATGCATAAGCATTTATTTTTGAAACCCGAATAGTTTGTATCCCAAGTAAACAAAAGGACCATAACTCTTAGCGCGAGAAAAGCCGAAACACAACTTCGGGGACGAAGTTGATTCTTAAGGGGGGTAGACTGTAATACCCCAGATTTTTATCAACGTCCAAAGGAATAAAATTTATTCCGATCAATGTCGAAACATCTCCGAGAAGAAGAAAATAATTTATCACAATAAATTATTGCTCAGAAATAAAACGCCGATAGATTCAAATTCAAAATGGAATAAAAGAGGGAAAGGAAGCCCGAAGACATTCCATGAATTGAGTCAAGATAATTGGAATTAAATTCAAGAAGGAAAAGAATTTTAATTCCAAGAACCCATGAAGTCGGAAGAAATTTAATGATACAATCGCAATCAATCAATCGATCAATAAGTCGCGCAACTTCGGGGACGAAGTTGATTCTTAAGGAGGGTAGATTGTAATACCCGAGAAATCGCCATCGAAAATTTAAATCCAAAAATAAAGAATTGGATTTAAATTATTAAAACCGAAATAATTCCGAGAGAGCGGAATTTATTATTTATCGGAAGATAACAACTCGAAACGAGTTTATCGAATTGTCCCAACAATCACGGATAATTCCCACATTATGATTTTTATTTTTGTAGAGAAGGAATCTTAATATTAAAAAAAAAAAAAAAAATTTAAAAGTTACTGTAGCACGTGTCTACTGTAGCAGTACTGTAGCACTACTGTAGCACGTGCGGGTACTGTAGCAGCCGATCACTTGTCGGATTTTTGTCTCTTTAATGGCAAAAATACACCCCCAACACCCCATTATCATCCTTTCAAATCCCTTCTTCATCCCAAACTCTCCCAAAGCCAAAACACCTTTCCGGCGAACTTCCGACGAACTTCCGGCAACTTTCCGGCAACCAAATCCGACCAAGGAAGTGTGTAGATCAAGGATCACAGTGCTTAGATCTTTGGTAAGTAGTATCTTAGGTTCTCAATCTCGTTTTTCCTCTCAAATCCCCAATCTAACTCTTGAATCGTTGATTGCAAATACGTTCGTGGCCAAAGTCGGGAACTTTGCGTTTCGTAGATCCGTTCGTAGGTGTTTGGACGACTCAAGAACACAATCTTTGTAAGTTAACCTTACTATTGTTTTGGGTGACTTAAAATGCAACCAAACATAGAGTTTTAAAAACTCTAAAATCTGTCAACAAGAAAAACCCCCGGCGCAGCGTTTTCGTATGAATTTTTCGAACTCCTAAAACTGCTCAAACGGGAAAACCCAAAACATAAAAAGTGTTCCTAAGACATAAATCTAGCTACTGTAAAAATTTCATAATTTTTGATATTGTTTTGAAACCTGATCCGACCCAAAACCGAACAGCATCAAATCTGGATCTTAGAATCCTTGACAGAATTTTCGTTCGAACTTGACGGTGATTTTTACCTTAGATCTAGACCGATCTAGGATTGGTGTTGAACATGAAAGTTGTAGATCTATGAGTTTAGAACATTTCGGCAAGTTTTTAGAATTTTTCGTTGAGATTTGAGCCTCCGAACTCGAGCCGATCCGATCTGCGTTAGTACCAATGTCAAGAACCTTGACAGATTTCTTAACCGGACTTGATGAGCATATTTCTATTACTTCGAGTGTTCAAACCTGAAAACTCAAAACTAAGATTTTGATCCAAAGATCATAAGCTATATTGTGTAAAAATTTCAGAGATTTTCATCAAGTTTTGATACCCCAAATCGTATCGGACATATTCTGCATTTTTAAGAATTGTCAAAGGATGACAGATTTCATAACCGATCTTGAGGAGCTTATTCCTATCACTTCTAGCCCGAACTAATCTTTGAGTTCTAAACAAAAGTTGCATATAATCATGTCTAGTATATGCATATGAAATTTCAGAATTTTTGGAGTCCATTTGATATGTCAAAAAGTCAAATCTTTGAAGGGTGTCAAACCTGAATCCTGACAGCATACTATTTGAGTCAAAAACTCGATTTTTGACATGCTTCCCATCGTTTTTCTGAAAAACTTAAAACACGAAAGTTGTTCATTGGGATGTTTTTGAGCTACTGTGAAAATTTCAGATCAATCGCCTAAGTAATGGATTTTTAAACCAAAAAGGCGCAAACTGTGATTTTTAAATCAAAGAGATTTTGAAATTTCGAACAAACGGTCGAGACGTTGAAATACGATATAACTATACTTTTGAAAATCCCGTTACACCAAATAAAAACATTTTCTTTAAAAGAATTCTTTTGAAACATTGGGGACTTGTGACCAAGTTTGACATTATCAATATGATTCATGCGGGTTTGATTCCCTATGATGTATTTGAGTTCTTGCGGGTTAGATTCCCCAAGGGCGATCGTATGTTTTCCTGCGGGTTCAATTCCCCAGGACGTGTGTTGATTCCTACGGGTTTGATTCCCTAGGATGTATTGAGTTCTTGCGGGTTAGATTCCCCAAGGGCGATTGTATGATTTCCTGCGGAAATATTGATTATGAGGATTGCGGTCACAAGAGCCCTGGTGAATGGTGAACTATAAAAGAAACGAAAAATATTTTGAGAAATGATATTTTTGATATTGGCTGCGGCCGCCGGATCACCGGCTAAAAAAAAAAAAAAAAAAAAAAAAATTGTTACTGTAGCACGTGACTACTGTAGCACTACTGTAGCATTACTGTAGCACATGCGGGTACTGTAGCAGCCGCACTATTGTCGGATCTTGCCCCCTTTTATGCCCAAAATACATCCCCAAACACCCATTTATCAGCCATCCACACCCTTTCTTCATCCCAAAACTCTCCCAAAATCAAAAACACAAAGCTTTACCTTCCGGCGACTTTCCGGTGAACTTCCGGCGAATTTCCGGCAACCAAATCCGACCAAGGAAGTGTGTAGATCAAGGATCACAGTGCTTAGATCTTTGTCGGGAACTTTGCGTTTCGTAGATCCGTTCGTAGGTGTTTGGACGACACAAGAACACAATCTCTGTAAGTTAACCTTACTATGGTTTTGGGTGACTTAAAATGCAACCAAACATAGAGATTTAGAAACTCTAAAATCTGTCATCAAGAAATGGATTTTTAAACTGAAAAGGCGTAAACTGTGACATCGATCGATTTTTTTGAAATCTTTTAAACAACGATCGAGACGTTGGAATTACGATAAAGCTATATTTTTGAAAAATCCCGTTACACCAAATAAAAACATTTTCTGTAAAAGAATTCTTTTGAAACATTGGGGACTTGTGACCAAGTTTGATATTATCAATATGATTCATGCGGGTTTGATTCCCTATGATGTATTTGAGTTCTTGCGGGTTAGATTCCCCAAGGGCGATTGTATGTTTTCCTGCGGGTTAGATTCCCCAGGATGTATTGAGTTCTTGCGGGTTAGATTCCCCAAGGGCGATGGTATGATTTCCTGCGAAAAATATTGGTTATGAGGATTGCGGTCACAAGAGCCCTGGTGAATGGTGAACTATAAAAGAAACGAAAAATATTTTGAGAAGTGATATTTTTGAAATTGGCTGAGGCCGCCGGATCACCGGCAAACTGTTACTTTTGAAATTGGCTGCGGCCGCCGGATCACCGGCTATATGATATATTGATGAAATGGTTATGTAACGGGAGAACAAAATATTTAAGGTTTTTAAGTCTTTATGCCTTGCAAATCATTTTCCTACAAGAAATCTTTTTATTAAATTTAACTAAAGGCTTTGAAACCCCTAACCCATGCTATGTGTTAGCTTACTCAGCGCGTTTTTGCTGACCCAAACCATTTATCCCCTTTTTCTTACAGAGTCTGAAGAATATGCATCATCATATGCATACTGGGAACATTAGGGGAAATCTTTATTTTAAATCCCTGCATTTAATTACGACTTGCATGAACGGGCCTGTTTAACCCGTGTTTTGGCCATGTTGGCCCTATATTTAAATTCCGCTGCAACTTTGATGTATTATCTTTAAATTATATATGAATGGGCTGTTTGAATATTTTAAATTCTGAAAAACCATAGCCTTGCATCTCTTTAGTGAGCTCGGAGAAACCGTGTCTTGCTAGGGAGGTGTGGCGGTGGCATCCCGGCCTGGGTTACCAAAACCGGGGTGTTACAATGTGGTATCAGAGCCCGGAATATTTTAAAACTACTATTTTAAAGAGAAACCCTCAACGCAGCGTTTTCGTATGAATTTTTCGAACCTCTAAAGCTGCTCAAACAATAAAACTCAAAACATGAAAAGTGTTGCTAAGGCTTTGATTTAGCTTCTGTAAAAATTTTAGAATTTTTCATGATGTTTTGAAACCTGAAACCGACCCAAAACCGAAGAGTATCAAATCTGGATCTTAGAATCCTTGACAGAATTTTCGTTCGAACTTGTTGGTTATTTTTACCTTAGATCTAGACCGATCTAGGATTGGAGTTGAACATAAGAATTGTAGATCTATGAGTTTGGAATATTACTGTAAGTTTTTAGAATTTTTCATTGAGATTTGAACCCCCAAACTCGAGCCGATCCGATCTGCGTTAGAACCGATGTCAAGAACCTTGACAGATTTCATAATCAAACTTGATGAGCAAAACTCTTACTTCGAGTGTTCAAACCTGAAAACTCAAAACTAAGATTTTGATCCAAAGATCATAAGCTATATTGTGTAAAAATTTCAAAGATTTTCATCAAGTTTTGATACCCCAAAACGTGTCGGACATATTCTGCGTTTTTAGGAATTGTCAAAGGATGACAGATTTCATAGCCGATCTTGATGAGGCTTATTCCTATCATTTCTAGTCCGAATCAATCTTCATGATCTAAACAAAAGTTGTTGGAAATCATGTCTAGTATGTCTCTGTAAAATTTCAGAATTTTTGGAGTCCATTTGATATGATAAAAAGTCAAATCTTTTAACGTTGTCAAACCTGAATCCTGACAGCATACTATTTGAGTCGAAAATTTGATTTTTGACATGCTTCCCATCGTTTTTCCGAAAAACTTAAAACACGAAAGTTGTTCATTGGGATGTTTTTGAGTTGCTGTACAAATTTCAAATCAATCGCCTAAGAAATGGATTTTTAAACCAAAAAGGCGTAAACTGTGACGCCAAATGATTTTTAAATCAAAGAGATTTTGAAATTTCTAAACAAATGGGCGAGACGTTGAATTACGATATATCTATACTTTTGAAAAATCCCGTTACACCAAATAAAAACATTTTCTGTAAAAGAATTCTTTTGAAACATTGGGGAATTGTGACCAAGTTTGATATTATCAATATGATTCATGCGGGTTTGATTCCCTATGATATATTTGAGTTCTTGCGGGTTAGATTCCCCAAGGGCGATGGTATGTTTTCCTGCGGGTTAGATTCCCCAGGATGTATTGAGTTCTTGCGGGTTAGATTCCCCAAGGGCGCTTGTATGATTTCCTGCGGAAATATTGGTTATGATACCACATTGTAACACCCCGGTTTTGGTAACCCAGGCCGGGATGCCACCGCCACACCTCCCTAGCAAGACACGGTTTCTCCGAGCTCACTAAAGAGATGCAAGGCTATGGTTTTTTCAGAATTTAAAATATTCAAACGGCCCATTCATAAATAATTTAAAAATAATACATCAGAGTTGCAGCGGAAATATAAGTTGTGCAGCGGAAATAAAGTATAAGGGCCGACATGGCCAAAACACGGGTTAAACAGACCCGCTCATGCAAGTCGTAATTAAATGCAGGGATTTTAAATAAAGATTTAACCTAATGTTCCCATGTATGCATATGACGATGCATATTCTTCGTACTCTGTAAGAAAAAGGAGATATATGGTTTGGGTCAGCAAAAACGCGCTGAGTAAGCTAACACATAGCATGGGTTAGGGGTTTCAAAGCCTTTAGTTAAATTTAATAAAAAGATTTCTTGTAGGAAAATGATTTGCAAGGCATAAAGACTTAAAAACCTTAAATATTTTGTTCTCCCGTTACATAACCATTTCATCAATATATCATATAGCCGGTGATCCGGCGGCCGCAGCCAATTTCAAAAGTATCATTTAGCCGGTGATCCGGCGGCCTCAGCCAATTTCAAAAGTATCATTTCTCAAAATATTTTTCGTTTCTTTTATAGTTCACCATTCACCAGGGCTCTTGTGACCGCAATCCTCATAACCAATATTTCCGCAGGAAATCATACAATCGCCCTTGGGGAATCTAACCCGCAAGAACTTAATACATCATGGGGAATCTAACCCGCAGGAATCAACATACAATCGCCCTTGGGGAATCTAACCCGCAAGAACTCAAATACATCATTGGGAATCAAACCCGCATGAATCATATTGATAACGTCAAACTTGGTCACAAGTCCCCAATGTTTCTAAAGAATTCTTTTACAGAAAATGTTTTTATTTGGTGTAACGGGATTTTTCAAAAGTATAGATATATCGTAATTCAACGTTTCGATCGTTGTTTAAAAGATTTCAAAAATCGATCGATGTCACAGTTTACGCCTTTTTGGTTTAAAAATCCATTTCTTAGGCGATTGTTTTGAAATTTGTACAGTAGCTCAAAAACATCCCAACGAACAACTTTCGTGTTTTAAGTTTTTCGGAAAAACGATGTGAAGCATGTCAAAAATCGAGTTTTCTTCAGAAACAAAAAGCTGTCAGAATTCAGGTTTGACGACGTTAAAAGATTCGACTTTTTATCATATCAAATGGACTTCAAAAATTCTGAAATTTTACAGAGACATACTAGACATGATTTCCAACAACTTTTGTTTAGATCATGAAGATTGGTTCGGGCTAGAAATGATAGGAATAAGCTCATCAAGATCGGTTATGAAATCTGTCATCCTTTGACAATTCTTAAAAACGCAGAATATGTTCGATACGATTTGGGGTATCAAAACTTGATGAAAATCTTTGAAATTTTTACACAATATAGATTAAGATCTTTGGATCAAAATCTTAGTTTTGAGTTTTCAGGTTTGAACACTCGAAGTAATAGAAATATGCTCATCAAGTTCGGTTAAGAAATCTGTCAAGGTTCTTGACATCGGTACTAACGCAGATCGGATCGGCTCAGATTCGGAGGCTCAAATCTCAACGAAAAATTCTAAAAACTTACAGTAATGTTCTAAACTCATAGATCTACAACTTTCATGTTCAACACCAATCCTAGATCGGCCTAGATCCAAGGTCAAAATAACCAACAAGATTGAGAGTGAAATCTGCCAAAGTTCTAAGATCCAGATTTAATACTCTTCGGTTTTGGGTTGGTTTCAGGTTTCAAAACATCATGAAAAATTCTGAAATTTTTACAGAAGCTAGACCAAAGTCTTAGGAACACTTTTCATGTTTTGAGTTTTATTGTTTGAGCAGCTTTAGAGGTTCGAAAAATTCATACGAAAACGCTGCGTTGAGGGTTTCTCTTGTTGACAGATTTTTAGAGTTTCTGAAATTTAACTAAAGGCTTTGAAACCCCTAACCCATGCTATGTGTTAGCTTACTCAGCGCGTTTTTGCTGACCCAAACCATTTATCCCCTTTTTCTTACAGAGTCTGAAGAATATGCATCATCATATGCATACTGGGAACATTAGGGGAAATCTTTATTTTAAATCCCTGCATTTAATTATGACTTGCATGAACGGGCCTGTTTAACCCGTGTTTTGGCCATGTTGGCCCTATATTTAAATTCCGCTGCAACTTTGATGTATTATCTTTAAATTATATATGAATGGGCTGTTTGAATATTTTAAATTCTGAAAAACCATAGCCTTGCATCTCTTTAGTGAGCTCGGAGAAACCGTGTCTTGCTAGGGAGGTGTGGCGGTGGCATCCCGGCCTGGGTTACCAAAACCGGGGTGTTACAATGTGGTATCAGAGCCCGGAATATTTTAAAACTACTATTTTAAAGAGCCCGAAATATTTTTAAACTATTATTTTTAAGTATTATTATTTTTAAAGTTATTATTTCTAAACTAGTAATATATTTTAAAGAGCACAATTATTATTTTGAAGTTAAAGCCCAAATTTTTAGCCCAAAATTTTTTTGAAGCCCAAGAAATTATTTTGGCCCAATAGCCTTGTTTTTATTTAAAGCCCAAATAATTTATTTCTTTCGGCCCAATATAGTGGCCCAAACCTTTTATCCTTATTTTAACCTATCCATGGAATAAATTTATTTTTAAAACCCATGGATAAATAAATGCATGCATAAAATTTTTTTTTTTTTGGGGGGGATCACATATGCATATGCATACATAAATATTTACACTAACTCTTTTTATGTGAATTATCGGTGATAAGAAACACTCCTACCTTAGAACTCGACATGACTTTGGCTTAGAAGCGCCAACTTAAGACTAACCTTGCCTTAGTCCTAGATCTTGATCGCTTAGAAACTCATCTTCGCGTGCTTCTAAAATGGCACCTAGAAGAAAACTGAGGAAGGATCAAATGCGATGATACCCGAACCTGGTTGTGAATAATACATAGGCAGTTATGGGGACATAACTGTAATCTTAAGGGGGGGAGGATGTAATACCCCGTAAGAATGCATAAGCATTTATTTTTGAAACCCGAATAGTTTGTATCCCAAGTAAACAAAAGGACCATAACTCTTAGCGCGAGAAAAGCCGAAACACAACTTCGGGGACGAAGTTGATTCTTAAGGGGGGTAGACTGTAATACCCCAGATTTTTATCAACGTCCAAAGGAATAAAATTTATTCCGATCAATGTCGAAACATCTCCGAGAAGAAGAAAATAATTTATCACAATAAATTATTGCTCAGAAATAAAACGCCGATAGATTCAAATTCAAAATGGAATAAAAGAGGGAAAGGAAGCCCGAAGACATTCCATGAATTGAGTCAAGATAATTGGAATTAAATTCAAGAAGGAAAAGAATTTTAATTCCAAGAACCCATGAAGTCGGAAGAAATTTAATGATACAATCGCAATCAATCAATCGATCAATAAGTCGCGCAACTTCGGGGACGAAGTTGATTCTTAAGGAGGGTAGATTGTAATACCCGAGAAATCGCCATCGAAAATTTAAATCCAAAAATAAAGAATTGGATTTAAATTATTAAAACCGAAATAATTCCGAGAGAGCGGAATTTATTATTTATCGGAAGATAACAACTCGAAACGAGTTTATCGAATTGTCCCAACAATCACGGATAATTCCCACATTATGATTTTTATTTTTGTAGAGAAGGAATCTTAATATTAAAAAAAAAAAAAAAAAAAATTTAAAAGTTACTGTAGCACGTGTCTACTGTAGCAGTACTGTAGCACTACTGTAGCACGTGCGGGTACTGTAGCAGCCGATCCCTTGTCGGATTTTTGTCCCTTTAATGCCAAAAATACACCCCCAACACCCCATTATCACCCATCTACTTCATTTCTTCACCCAAAAACACTCCCAAAACTCTCCCAAAGCCAAAATACTTTCCGGCGAACTTCCGGCGAACTTCCGGCAACTTTCCGGCAACCAAATCCGACCAAGGAAGTGTGTAGATCAAGGATCACAGTGCTTAGATCTTTGTCGGGAACTTTGCGTTTCGTAGATCCGTTCGTAGGTGTTTGGACGAATCAAGAACACAATCTTTGTAAGTTAACCTTACTATGGTTTTGGGTGACTTAAAATGCAACCAAACATAGAGATTCAACTCAAGAAAATTTATAAAAATCTGTCAACAAGAGAAACCCTCAATGCAGCGTTTTCGTATGAATTTTTCAAACCTCTAAAGCTGCTCAAACAAGAAAACTCAAAACATAAAAAGTGTTCCTAAGACATAGATCTAGCTCCTGTAAAAATTTTAGAATTTTTCATGATGTTTTGAAACCTGAAACCAACCCAAAACCGAAGAGTATTAAATCTGAATCTTAGAACTTTGGCAGATTTCACTCTCAATCTTGTTGGTTATTTTGACCATGGATCTAGGCCGATCTAGGATTGGTGTTGAACATGAAAGTTGTAGATCTATGAGTTTAAAACATTTCTGCAAGTTTTTAGAATTTTTCGTTGAGATTTGAACCTCCGAACTCGAGCCGATCCGATCTGCGTTAGAACCGATGTCAAGAACCTTGACAGATTTCTTAATCAAACTCGACGAGCAAAACTCTTACTTCGAGTGTTCAAACCTGAAAACTCAAAACTAAGATTTTGATCCTAAGAGCTTAAGCTATGTTGTGTAAAAATTTCAAAGATTTTCATCAAGTTTTGATACCCCAAATCGTATCGAACATATTCTGCATTTTTAAGAATTGTCAAAGGATGACAGTTTTCATAACCGAACTTGAGGAGCTTATTCCTATCATTTCTAGTCCGAACTAAGCTTCATGATCTAAACAAAAGTTGTTGGAAATCATGTCTAGTATGTCTCTGAAAAATTTCAGAATTTTTGAAGTCCATTTGATATGATAAAAAGTCGAATCTTTTAACGTTGTCAAACCTGAATCCTGACAGCTTTTTGTTTCTGAAGAAAACTTGATTTTTGACATGCTTCCCATCCTTTTTCCGAAAAACTTAAAACACGAAAGTTGTTCGTTGGGATGTTTTTGAGCTACTGTACAAATTTCAGAACAATCGCCTAAGAAATGGATTTTTAAACTGAAAAGGCGTAAACTGTGACATCGATCGATTTTTTTGAAATCTTTTAAACAACGATCGAGACGTTGGAATTACGATAAAGCTATATTTTTGAAAAATCCCGTTACACCAAATAAAAACATTTTCTGTAAAAGAATTCTTTTGAAACATTGGGGACTTGTGACCAAGTTTGATATTATCAATATGATTCATGCGGGTTTGATTCCCTATGATGTATTTGAGTTCTTGCGGGTTAGATTCCCCAAGGGCGATTGTATGTTTTCCTGCGGGTTAGATTCCCCAGGATGTATTGAGTTCTTGCGGGTTAGATTCCCCAAGGGCGATGGTATGATTTCCTGCGAAAAATATTGGTTATGAGGATTGCGGTCACAAGAGCCCTGGTGAATGGTGAACTATAAAAGAAACGAAAAATATTTTGAGAAGTGATATTTTTGAAATTGGCTGAGGCCGCCGGATCACCGGCAAACTGTTACTTTTGAAATTGGCTGCGGCCGCCGGATCACCGGCTATATGATATATTGATGAAATGGTTATGTAACGGGAGAACAAAATATTTAAGGTTTTTAAGTCTTTATGCCTTGCAAATCATTTTCCTACAAGAAATCTTTTTATTAAATTTAACTAAAGGCTTTGAAACCCCTAACCCATGCTATGTGTTAGCTTACTCAGCGCGTTTTTGCTGACCCAAACCATTTATCCCCTTTTTCTTACAGAGTCTGAAGAATATGCATCATCATATGCATACTGGGAACATTAGGGGAAATCTTTATTTTAAATCCCTGCATTTAATTACGACTTGCATGAACGGGCCTGTTTAACCCGTGTTTTGGCCATGTTGGCCCTATATTTAAATTCCGCTGCAACTTTGATGTATTATCTTTAAATTATATATGAATGGGCTGTTTGAATATTTTAAATTCTGAAAAACCATAGCCTTGCATCTCTTTAGTGAGCTCGGAGAAACCGTGTCTTGCTAGGGAGGTGTGGCGGTGGCATCCCGGCCTGGGTTACCAAAACCGGGGTGTTACAGTTCAGGACAGGTTAGTGAACCCATACCAACAACCTTGCCTTTCTTCCCATCACCAAAACAACATATCCTCCATCAATCTTCTCGTAGTTGGACATGAGATCTTTGTTGCCGGTCATATGACCTGAACATCCACTGTCGAAGTACCAGGCCAATTTCCTTCCATCCTTGGCAGATGTTTGAAATGCCATATGACATACCATAGGATACTTCACACGCCATTCTCTCCTTAGCATGCTTCTTTTCAGCTCCTCATTTGGCCACATGACAGGTCTGCCTGACAAGGCATCTCTGGCAAGAATGTGACACGCGCTTGTCTGATGCCCATAGGTTCTGCAATACTCACACTCCAAGGGTACAGAAGGAGGAACACGACGTCTGGTAATCTTCTTGGAGCCTCTGGCTTGAACCTTCTTCTCTTCAGTGACTCTTCCTGGGGACTCATCTGAGGATGTTCCTTCTTTTACAAAAACCCTCTCTTTAGAGCTGGAACATTCTTTAGAGTAGCCAATTCCACGCCTATCTCCGTGAGCCCTGGTAGATGATAAGATTTCACTGAGAACATCCTTTCCTTTGTTCAGTTTGTTTGTCAGCTCTTCAGCATTGGCAGCCTTGGTTGTGAGATTTTGAACTTGATCACTCAAAGTGGTCACTTGTTGCTGGAATTCTTCCTTTTGCTCCATCAAGGTGGTGACCTTCTCTGTTAGAGTGTCATTTACTATCGAGAGATTTTGGACTTGCTCACTGAGGTTGATTACTTCTTGCTGGAAGTCATCCCTTTGACTGGTTAGGGAAATGACTTGTTCTGATAGGGATCGGTTTGCCACTGTGAGTTAATCAACCTCTATAGCTAGTTCCTCATTCCTGAGGGCAAGATCCTCAACACTTGGTTCCAGAGAATGAACCAAATAGTGCATCCTGTCATGATCTCGTTGAATCTCAAGGAGTTCCTCCCTCTGAGTTCGATATTCTGATTTGTAAGCTTCAAGTTCTTGATGAGTCTTTTGAAGTTCTTCCCATTGAACATAAAATCTGGCAACAAGCTCATCAAGATCCTCTCTCAACTCAGAATGATCTCCTCTGACAGCCTCAAGCTCAGAGCAGGTATGCCTTAAGTCCTCCTCAGTCTTTTGCAGTTTCTCATAGGTTTCCTCATAGAGGTTGTTGAGTGCTTCAATAGTTTGATTCTCTTGCCTGTGGGAAGAGGAGGAGGGACCTTCATTAATAGAAAAAAGGGGAAATGCAAGTAGGAACGTTACCAGCATCAAGTTCAGACTCAGAGTCCGAATCCCAGGTTCCAGCAAAGGCCACCCCACTCTCCTCATCACTGTCACTGGAGCTGGACTCTTCTTCCTCACTGATGGTAGCACAATAAGTCTTTTTGTTGCTTGAGGATTTGTTCTTGAGATTAGCACAATCAGCTCTCACATGACCAAACCCATCACATTCGTAGCACTGAGGACCTCTAGGATCGGTAGAGTCTTTGATCTGCTTCTTGTCAGGTTTAGCTGACTTCTTCTTCTCTGGTTTTTTCTGTGAGAAGCTTTCACCCTTCTTGCTCTTAAAGGTTTTAGACTTCTTCTCCCTCAGAAACCTGGCAATACGCTTAGACAAGAATGCAAGATCATCGTTCTCATCCTCATCAGGGCTGGAATCATCTGCAGCAGGTTCGGACTGAACTTTGGACTCAGACTTGAAAGCAACAGCCTTTCCCTTAAAGTTCTTGCAGTGGTCCATTTCCCATGTCTGGAGAATCCCCATAAGTTCATCAACAGAGGTCTTGTCATAATCCTTTTGGAGCTCCAGGCTGCAATCTTAGGGTTGAATCTCTCTGGAAGAGTACCTACAATTTTCCGAACTATCTCCTGGGAGGAGTAGAATTTACCAAGCTGTTGAGCTTGATTTGTTAGTGTACGAATTCTATTAATATAACTACTAATAGACTCATCCTCTTCCATATGTAATTTATGCATTTGAGCTTCTAAAGAGATAAGTTTAGAGATTCTAACAGGGGCCGAACCTTCATGGGAGTTAACCAGGATCTCCCATGCTTCATTGGCTGTGGTACAGTTGCAGATGAGGCTGTATTGATCTTCAGAGACAACACTGAAGATAGCATGAAGGGCCTTGGAATTCATCCTTGAGGCAGTCTTATCATCAGCAGTCCAGTCCTTCTTCTCCTTAGGTTTGATCACATCATCAACCTTGACAGTTGGGGCTTCATATTTGAAGAGAACAGCATCCCAAGCTAAGTCATCAATAGACATAAGATACGAGCGCATCTTATTTTTCCAGAAAGCAAAGTTTGTCCCATCGAGCAACGGAGCCTGGTTGAAGGTCCATTTCGGATTCATCTTTCTAAAGAGATCTCTCCCTTAAGAGTGTGGCTCTGATACCAATTGTTAGGTCCACGGGGTAGCAGGATGTACACTTTATGCAAGGGTTCACTAGGCACAATGAACTCAGGACACCAAAACAGATTAATATAACCAGTTATGAATCAAGCACAGCGGAATAATTAACATGCATAAAGTAAATCAATGAGACAAGAAATTGTTGACCCAGTTCAGCCTTCGGCCTACGTCTGGGGGATACCAATCCAGGAGTTATTTTACTATGTGTTTCAAGATGGTAAACAACCACACACACTAGCAAAATAAAGAGAATGACTTCACCATAAACTCCAAGCAGATAGTTGTTGGAACCAGACACTCTCCAAGTTCTGGTATAGGATCTCCACCTATTTCAACTCCCCAAAGCTCCTGCCTTGAGTTTCCCTTGGAGCAGTCTGTGAATCCCTTCTCTCGAACAGAATGAATTTGATCGATGTAGCTTATCTCCTGTGGAGCCTTTGGACAATCTCCTCAAGTAGTTTTATCGACTCGCAATCAATCAAGGAGGAAGTCCAGGGCTTTGTCGATTTAGCAGCAATAGATAGAATCTAGGAACAGGGGGCTGCAAATCGAACGAGGCTTCTCACAAGGTATTTCCGAACGCTTAGAGAGAATTCAGAGTGTTTCCAAAGATTGTAAGAGTGAGAAGATCGCTTCCATTCCTCTGAAATCTCTTTTAACCAAGAAGCCGCAATTCTGGAACGGTCACCTGCAACTAGCCGTTGGAAAGCACAGTGTCCGTTACTCACAACGTTCAAACTCTAATTCACTAATCTGAGGGAGGGTTCCTGCAAAATAACCATTAGAGAATAATCTCCCCAGATTATGAATAGAGTCGTTGGGCTGGAGCAAGTCTTTCAAAATATTCCACGCCACACAGAAGACTGCCGCTCAGGAGGTTCATCCGAGGAGTTCGATCATCGACTTTGAACTTCCAACAAAACCTTGACTCAACAGGTCATACACTTGTTCTTCGCACCATGGCCGGAGTCGGCTCAAAGAGGCCAAGTACTGTACTGTTGATCCGGGTAAGCTTTAAATTTGGTGTGACAAGGTGGTTGGGTTGGTCGAATTTTGGACGTTGCACGAGGGCACCTCCGACCTTCCATTGGATGTCGAGTGACTTAACCACTTGGGCTAAGTCTCCATCCCTGATATAATTATGAAATTGAATCAATATTCTATATTTATTATTTAACTAGCAAATAACCCGTCGAGACTCGACGGACATATATAATTATATATTTTATATAATATTTATATTTATATTATATAAATTAATAATAAATGGTATTTTGAGTAATGAAAATTGTAATGATTTATATAGATTTGAAAGAGGATGTATATGTTAATATAATTTAATTATTTTTAAAGCGAACAAAAAAATCATATTATACCGTCTTCTTTAGCTTCTGTAGCTTGTCCGGTACAAACCTAACATATCAATAAAAATAATATTATTAAAATATTAGTTTTATTTAATTTGAAATTTAAATTAAAATAAAACAAAATTTAAATATAAGTATTAAGCATAATATGAAAAAATACCCCACAATTTGCTGAAATTTCATTGCTGAAAATCTCATTGGTAAGGGGCTAGTATAACATTATCTTTTAAAATGTCTGAATTAGAAGTGGTGTAGTTTATATTTGTATATGTACTCTAAAAAATTGCCGCTATAGGATCACCCGTAGAGTTTATAAGAATATCATTTGGAAATGTCACATCTGATTGTACATCTCCAAAATCAATAACAGTTTTACCATCACCTACATCATGTATATCAATTTTGCAAATTTTTTTTCATATATAAATTTCATTGTAAACATTTCTTGTGGTATGTTGAGTTAATCATTCTTAATTGTATATTAATATTTTGAGTCACATCTTGCTAGTGACATGAAATATTTCAACATAACTGTTAGTGGCTAAAAAAATTAATTTTTGAAAGATAAAGTCCAACATTCTTTAAAATTTGACATAGGACTTTTGTGTATAATCATAAAATAAACTGCGAGTGAGAATTTCTCATCCGAAATCGAACGGGGAATTTGGTTAAATCAGATAGGTTCATAATTATTCTACCAATCAAGAATTTTTTACTTTCATGGGTTCCCAAAAATTAGTTTAACCTCAATTATATGGTTATGCATCTTAGTTACGATCAACCTACTTCCATTGCATAATTTATTTGATGGATCTATATTCCTAAGAAGCATGACTATGCAACCCTCATTCAACTATATTTTTCGATAATCCTGAACAATTGATCGTGTTTAGATATTCCAGTGAAAATAATTCATTGGCATTATTTATGCTTTCATCATCTTGATAAATATTGTTTTTTCATTTGCAGACAATGGTTCCATGATGTAATTATTGATCGTATCAGCAATCTCATTGGCAGTGGTTAGTATAACACTATCTTTAAAAATATATGGATTTGAAGTGTTGCAATTTATATTCGTATTAGTACTCTCAACAAATGCCGTTATATGATCTTCCGTAGATTTTATAAAATTATTATCTGGAAATGTCACATCTAATTGAACATCTCCAAGATCAATACTAACTTTATTAATTACCATCACCTATATGAAGTATTCATTGTACAAATTTCTGTCATATATAATTTTCATTGTAAACAATATTTCTTGTAATATCTTAAGTTAATCCATATTAATTACATATTAATACTTCGAATCCCCTATTTCCAGTGACACAAGATATTGCAACATATCACTGACATGGGTAAAAACTTGTTTTTGAAGATAAAGCTCAACTTTCTTTAAAGATTGACGTTGACTTTTTTTATAGTCATAGTAAAACAAATTGTGAGATGGGAATTTTTTCCTCTGAAATCAAATAGGAAATTTGGTTAATTCAGACAGTCTCTACCAATCAATAATTTTCATCCCAAATAATGAGTTTTGTTTTAATGAGAAGAGATGTTAAATAATTCATTGGGGTAAGTTGTTTGCAGGTAGAATTTTCGCCACAATCTAGTTGAATACCAAATTTAAAATATGCAGTCCTACCTCTTGGAAAGAGTAGGGGTAGGGGTGCTATTCCACTGGATGCTACATGCAAAATCTTATCACCTATTCCACGAAAGGCTATACATAATATTTTCTAGATAAACTATCGTAAATGTCTTGTCAGTTCCACCACGTAAAGAAAAAATTAATCAAACCTCATCACTATCAATTACAGACATTATTTTATATAAACATTATTATGCTCATCAATTAAGAAAGATAATAGCTTAGCATTATCCCCCTTCGTTTCTTCCGTATTATAGGATGTCTGTTTTAGTATCAATAGATTATATGTTTCGGACGTTAAAACATCATTCAATATCAGCATTCTAGAGAAAATTTACAAACTTATATAATTTGCAGCAATTAGCCTTTCAATTCTAACAAAGCTATATTTATATTTGTTCTTCTTTCAATTACAAATCTGTAAAAATAAAGATTAATGAATTATTTCTTAAAAATAGATTAAAAATTTAAAATTTTCTTCTTTATTTACTGATGGATCTATTCGCACCCATAATAACTCTTTATACACCCGATTCTTTTATTTATAATATGCTTTACAAAAATAATTATTTTCATTAAACCAATTATCCATAGAATATGAATTTTCACAATTCCCTTAATAATTATAAATTGTTTTGAATTATTTTCAGAGATAATAATTTTTTTAGGCCATCAGAATGATCAATTTTCAGATTTTAACCATTATTTTTCATTTACAGTTTCGAGCCATTATAAGGCTGTCGGACCCATAAAAGGGTCAAAGCGGACCGCATGTTGTTCAAATCGCCTCATTAGGGTCCAAAAATGAAAATTACATCCTTCTGATGGCCTATTTAAGTTTTTATGTAATTAAAAGAGATAATATTTATTTCATCCCATTATTCATGTCTCACTTTTGTTTTTTGGCATTTCGAATAAAAAAAAAACCAATTAATAACAATGTGTCAAACCATATTTCGATGGTTGCTCAGTGCATTGGTATTTCTCCGTTACACCAAGGTGTATCTTCTCATCGGAGACCCCTCAATCTAAGGTTTGGGGTTCGATTTCCCTCCCGGTCCCCTATCCATTCCCTATATTTCATTTGTAATTTGCGTGATTTGGGTTTTCAATAAAATAAAAATAAAATAAAGAGAATAAAAATACATTTTTATGAAAAAAAACATTAGCTACTAAAATTTTCGGTTGCTAACATATATCTCTTTATGAAATGATAATAGAAAAAATAAGAATTCTCCAACCATCAAGAGAAAGTGAAACAAAATTGAAGATCATAATGACGATGGGTCTCCGATGGGAAGACACACATTGGTTTGATAGAGGAATATCGAGGCACCTCGATATATGGTTTAACACGTTGTTATTAAGTGGGTTTTTTGTATTAGGGCGAACATAAAAGGAAAGTTGAATATAAATAATGGGATTTAAGGAATATTATTTATTTTAATCATATTAAAAAACTTAAATAGGCCATCAAAAGGAAGCGATTTCTACTTTTGAGTTATAAGGAGGTGATTTGAACAACATGCGACCCTTTTGGCCCTTTTTCTGGGCCAGACATCCTTGTAGTGGCTCAAAACTCTAAACGAAAAAATAATGACCAAAATCTAAAAATGACTGATGTCCTAAAAATATTATTATCCCTTATTTTTTATATAATTAATCATAAATAAGATTTATATTATTTAGTATATATTTATATACTATTAGAATGATATAATTATAAAATATATTTTTTAACGATTAACAACTATATAATTGTTTATTACTTTCAGGGAAAGTGCCATATTTTGTGAAAACATAGCCTATATATATATATTAATTAATACATACAATATTTTTTTCTTCATACATTCATTAAATTCCATATAGACAATGCGAATTCTATAAATTTGAAATTCCAAATCACTTAAAAACTGATATAAATTGGAAATTCAATATCTTATAAAAACTAAAACTTGGAATTTCCATATACACATTAATATATCTTTAACATGAATAAACAAATAAAATGTGCAATGTACATTTTGATTACATTATTTACCACACCCAAAAAAATATAACCAAAATTGAGACCAAACCTACAGAAAATTACCAGCATTACAATATGATCACCGTATTGAAACATAAACGCAACATAATTCTTAGTTACCAATGCTGCCTCATCATAAAAATTTTCTGGTGCAAAAACTGAAAATGCCTATCTGTGTCATAATTCTATAGTTTAAAATTGAAAATCTATAAATAATAATAAATGCGGTAATAAAATATAAATACAAAATAATAAAATCTACAAATAATAAAATCTAAAGTAGATAAAATAAAAATTTCAAATTTCAAATTTCCAAAACTTTCAAATCTTTTTAAAAGTGAATATTGTGGGAATTCTATATAAATTGAAAATTGCATATATTTCAAAAACTAAAAATCTATAATGAATAAATAAATAAAAATGACAATGTTAAATTAGTAAATTAAAAATTTTAAAATAATAAAGATAAAAAAATTACAAAATTTCAAAGTTCAAACCCTTCAGATCTTTTTAAAAGTAAACATAAAAATGCAAAATTTCAAATTTAAATTCTTCAAATCTTTTTAAAAGGGAAATTTCATATAAATTGGATATTTTCATATATTTCCAAAACTAAAAATCTATAATGAATGAATAAATAAATGCAAAAATCTAAAATTAATAAATGAAAAATAAAAAATTTGTAAAAATTAGAAATTTAAAATGAAGACACCACATTAATTATAGGATGAGTTGTTCACTAATGCTTTAATATATATATATAGATTAATTATATCTATATCTATTATATATCTTCAATCCATAAATCATAAAGTTCAAAAATATTCATATAGATCTCCAGGATGTAGTTTGGGAAATGAATTAGCAGATGCCGAATTGCTGAAGTAGTATTTTATATATGTTGAAGGAGTGCTTTTTATGTGCTAAGTGTTTTTACACAGCCCGAACACCATTAAATACCCAGCACACACACCTCATCGGATCCAAAGCCTAGATCTCTAATCTCACAACAATAAAGATCCACATCCAAACTAATCAAGATTCATTCTCAACCTATAGAATTAAGCACAATAAATTGAATGGAAGCTTCTTATTAATTGTTGCATATATGTGGTTCTTTGCCTCTTATAATGGTGTTCATATCATCAGATATGTGTGCTTGCTTAATGCTTATGCAATTATCAGTAGGAATTAAATTAAATATCAAAATGGGTTTAGTTTAAATAAACATTGGTCCAATACATCTTCAAAAGAAGATAGTCAATAATAATTATTATTATTGTTATTATTATTATTATTATTATTATTATTATGCATACATAGTAGAGATTATTAATGAAGCCATGATTATGTTGAGAATGATCGAATCAAGCAATTAAACAACAACAGATGCGATTTTCCTTGGGATCGTCTTGTGGGTAACACACACCATAATCGAACGCTCTCTTTTTGCAATCTTGCACACAGTCATCTTTTGTGAATTTCTCTGTGCATTCCACAAAACAAAATGGCCACCCTGGTGATAATCCTCCTCCCTTCTTTATACTATCAATTTTAGTATTACCATTACCACCGGTAATGTAATAACCATCATCATGTGCAGAAGCAGACCAATAATTAGTAGTACTACTACTTAATATCACCAGCACACACATGATGTAAAAATACACCACAAAACCAGATTTCATCTTCTTCTTCCCTGATGCCTCCACTGTATTCATGTATTATTCTTTCTCAGTATGTATGTATGTATGTATGTATGTGTATCTATTTTATTTTATGCATCAGGTATTCAACATATATATAGACAATAGCCACTCATGTCTCTACACATAGTTTGGTGTCGATATTCACCCAAAACTTGCTAATTCTCGATTGTAGTAATTCAATTATACCACTTGCCATATTCCATCTAATGTTTACTATATCTTTGTCTTATTCTTCGGATATTTTCTCCAACGCCTTATAGTCAAATCTTTTCTATTTTTTGGTAAATATTTACAGTCACGTGCGCAAAGGTGTGTGGGACCCCAAGCCACACAAATTACAAAAGAGAGTAAAGGGGAGGGATAGGAAGCCCGAGGTGATAATCCAACTCCAACCATAAGATTGGAAGTCATGAGACATGACCACTAAGTCAAGTCCCCATTCCCTTATAGGCTATGTTTGGGAAATAATTATAGTTTATCGTCTGAAGTTTAAAGTTTAAAATTTGGAGTTTGAAATTAATTATAAAAAAATAATTTTAAATTGAGGTAATTTTGAATAATGGTATTTGGTAATGAGATTTTAAATTAGAGTTTAGAGTCTGGAGTTTGGAAAGCTAAAGTTGGAGGAAATAAGTGTTCAGAGTTTAGAGTAGTTTAAATGCCAAACTAGCATTTGTTCCCAAAAGCAGCCATAGTCAAATCTTATTCTCACTTAATTTTTACCATATATCAGTATTACATTAATTCCCATATACAGTATGTTTTCAAAATCTCTATAATGATTTTTTTTTTTGTAAATAATTTATTACTTGCAAGTCTGCTCTAGCAGAGTATTACTTGATTATAAATTTAATTACCAAATAAATTATTTTAGATTCATATATTATTTTTGAGATTATGACAATGATCTATAACATGAATTATATTGATCTATCTATGGGGAAACTTGGAACTTGAAAGATGATTTTTTTTTTTTTTTCTGAACAGCCTATACAAAGTAGAAAATGGTTAGAGTCCATGGCACACAAAAAAATTTTATTTCGTATATACATTTTTATTTTATTTTTTTGAGGGAAAGAATTTTATTCGCTTTCAAGGTCTACAATTAGAGTACAACTAAGCCAAATGCATCTGTCGTCTAGTACAAGAGACCAATGCTATGCTTGAAAACAACAAATTCTCCACAATTCTGTCTAGCAGCTCAAATTCTCCACAATTCTGTCTAGCAGCTCTAGAACCAGACCTCTACGGATGCTTCTCCATGTTAGAAATGGACGGAACAGCAACACATAAGGAACGTCGAGTCGAGTTTGGAACTCTTCCCGCAAGACGTTTATGCCGCGGTAGTGCTCCGGCAGTGGCAGAACGTCCCCAAAGGTAAAACGACGAACGTCTCGACGTGGCAGCACCACGAACGTCGACGACCGGTGAACAGAGCAGAGAGCTGAGGGAGTCGGGAGGAGAGAGTATGTGTATGAAGAAAAGAGTGTAGAAGATGTGTCTTCCTAAGCCTGACCCTGCTGCCATTTATAGGCGTTGGACGAGACGAAACCGCCGACGAGTATTGATGGGGCGGTTTCAACATTAGACAGGCCCAAAGCCCAATTACCAAGATCCAAGTCCAATTCCAAGTCCAAGTTCACGGGCGCGGGCGACGGCGACGGCGCGGCGCGGCTCGGCTCGGCTCGGGACGGGACGGGCGCGCGCGTGTGGGCTTCCCCCGCACTTGACCAACCTGCATTAGTTTAATTGATTCTAACACGCAGAACAATATAAACTAATTCAACTCCCACTGTTTAAGCAATGTGGGACGCGCCACCTTTAACCACTCTTTAACAACCATTCAAACAAATGCTATCCGCACTCAATGACCCACTTCGACCACTTATTTCTCACTCACCCGACAATGGTTTTGAGAAAATAAATACACTACGACAATCTACGCGAAATGTAGAATTCGTATACGCTATTTAATTAACCAAATTAAATATCGTCATTACGCAAAAAGGAGCTCAAAACCCCCTTTTTCCAACAATCCCCCACATGAGTGGAAATAACAGCAGTAGTGAATGTAATGCAAATGCAAATGCCCCGACTCCTTCTTTAAAGAAAGGTTACTGCACGGGTCTAAGTAGTTTTTGGCTTTGAACTTAAACCATATCAATATTATCGAGTATACAGGCGGAGTAGTGATTTTGCTCTTGAACTATCCCCCACATCGTATACTAGACCAATAATAAAGAATCAGTAACTTTTCAGGCTCTTTGCCCGTTCTCACGTTTGGTTCCATTCCAGGCCATGGAAACCCTCTTTGGATTCATAAGTCTTTACTGAAGCGGCCACCCTTCTACTTATATAGGTGATTCGATCAAGTATCCTGTCATACTTATATGAACACACAGTTCCAGAATCATTAAGAGTCATTTAACTCAACCTCTACCACAGACAGGCATCAAACACTTCATCATTGCTTCTGAGGGAAAGGATGAAGATTATTCTTCAAAAGTGTTTTCACATTTGAAATCATACATCTTAGTTGTCCCTTTGAACCAAGTTTGTGGGATCTCCACGCATCATGGTTGGGTTACCAATGTAATCATTCTTTAGGTGTGGGTTTTAATCCCATTCCCTCTCGCAATTTGCAAAATTGATCTCTGTTGACAGCTTTTGTTAACGGATCCGCTAGGTTATCTCCAGACTTCACATAAGTTAGAGAAATCACCCCACTAGAAATCAACTGCTTAACGGTATGATGTCGACGACGGATATGTCTCGACTTTCCATTATACATCTCATTTTGTGCCCTGCCAATAGCTGCTTGACTATCACAGTGTATCATTACTGTTGGCACAGGTTTCTTCCAACATGGAATTTCCTCGAGGAAATTTCGAAGCCATTCGGCTTCTTCACCAGCTTTATCTAAAGCTATGAATTCAGATTCCATGGTGGATCGGGCTATACACGTTTGTTTTTGTGACTTCCAAGACACAACCCCTCCCGCAATCATGAATACATAACCACTTGTGGATAATGAATCACTTTTATCTGATATCCAATCGGCATCAGAGTACCCTTCAAGAACAGGAGGATATCTCGTGTAATGTAACCCCAACTCTTGAGTATATCTCAGATATCTCAAGACTCTCATAATAGCATTCCAATGCTCACGACTTGGATTGCTAGTATATCTACTCAATTTGTTAACCGAATATGCAAGATCCGAGCGAGTACAATTAGTTAAGTACATTAGACTACCAATGATTCTTGCATACTCTTCTTGAGCAACAGATTCACCTCTGTTTACTTTCAACTTTTCACAGGGATCCATAGGCGTCTTTGCCGGACGACTATCATAAGCGTTGAATTTACTTAACACTTTCTCAATGTAATGAGACTGAGAAAGAACAATCCCTTCACGATGCCTTATGATTTTTATCCCTAATATGACATCGGCTACACCCATGTCTTTCATGTCAAAATTCATTTTTAACATGTTCTTGGTCTGATTAATCTTATTCAAGTCACTGCCCATGATCAACATGTCATCTACATACAAGCAAACTATAACAAATTTGTCTGTTATTCCCTTGTAGTAAACGCATTTATCACATTCATTATACTTGAACCCGTTTGACAACATCAAATTATCAAACTTCAAGTGCCACTGCTTAGGCGCTTGTTTCAGACCATACAGAGATTTAACCAGTTTGCAGACTTTATGCTCTTGTCCTTGAACAACAAAGCCTTCTGGTTGATTCATATAAATCTCTTCATCTAGATCACCATTTAAGAACGCAGTCTTAACATCCATTTGATGTATCTCAAGATTGTAAAGTGCAGCAATCGAGAGAAACACTCGAATGGAGGTGATTCTAGACACCGGAGAATAAGTATCAAAATAATTATCTCATTCCTTTTGTCTAAAGCCCTGAACTACAAGGCAAGCCTTGTATTTATCGATCGATCCATCGGCTTTATACTTTCTTTTAAGGATCCAACGGCATCCTAAGGGTTTACAACCTTTCGGTAGATCAGTAAGAACCGAAGTGCGATTCTACATAATGGATTCTAACTCACTGTTTATGGCTTCTTGCCATAACGCAGCATCTGGTCGAGCCAGAGCTTCACTCACAGTTCTTGGCTCGTTATCTAACATAAAAGTGATGAAATCTGGACCAAAAGTTTTAGCCACTTTGGCCCTATGGCTACGACGAAGTTCAACTGGTTCAGGAGAAATACTTCCCATGTCAGTTTGTTCCGGCTGATCAGAGCTCGTAGCTTCATCAAACGTTCTTTTATTTGAACATTTCACTTTATCATTGTAAGGATATATGTCTTCAAAAAACACGGCGTTTCTTGATTCAAATATCGTTCCTTCACTCATACCAGATATTTCAGACTTATGTACTAGGAAACGATACGCGCTACTGTTAAGGGCATATCCTATAAAGATACAATCAACTGTTTTGGGGCCGATTGTAACTTGTTTAGGAGGTGGCACCTCAACTTTAGCCAAGCACCCCCACACTTTGAGGTATTTGAAAGAAGGTTTTCTACCTTTCCATAACTCGTAAGGCGTTACTTCCTTACCTTTGTGAGGTATTTTATTTAAAATATAATTAGCTGTTAAAACAGCTTCCCCCCACAAGTTCTGGGGTAACCCTGAACTGATCAATAAAGCATTCATCATATCCTTTAGCGTACGGTTCTTACGTTCCGCAACACCATTGGACTGCGGTGAATATGGAGCTGTAGTTTGATGAATGATTCCGGACTCGGCACACAATTCAGCAAACGGAGCAACGTATTCTCCTCCTCGATCACTCCGAATAGCTTTAATACGGCTATTCAATTGAGTTTCAGCCTTAAGGTTGAAGTTTTTAAATGCTTCAATAGCTTCATCTTTGCTTCTCAACAGATAAAGATAGCAATAACGAGTGCTATCATCAATAAAAGTAATAAAATACCTTTTACCACCCCGAGTTTGCAAAGATCTAAAATCACATACATCAGTATGAATTAAATCCAGGGGTTTAGTATTTCTTTCAACACTTGGAAATGGAAGTTTTGTCATTTTCGCTTCAACACAAATTTCACATTTGTTTTTATCGTTGAATTCCATTTCTTTAAGTAAATTTAAATTTACCAATCTCTTTATAGCATTTTTATTTGCATGTCCAAGTCTACAATGCCATAAATTAAAACACTCAAGAAAGTAAGAAGAACCTTCAATTTTATTACCAGAAGCTTGCTCAACAACTTGGCGTTTAGCCAATACATTAAACTTGAAAAGACCATTGGTGAGATAGCCTCTACCAAGGAATTTTCCAAACTTAGTCATGATAAACTTATCAGACTCAAAAACAAGTTTAAAACCACAACTAACTAGCAGCGAACCAGAAACCAAATTCTTCCGGATATCAGGGACATGCATCACATCCTTCAGAGTCAAGTTTTTGCCACTAGTCAACCTCAGTACCACATTCCCAACGCCAACCACATCAGATGATGCTTGGTTTCCCATATGCAGCTTTCTGCCTTCAAGAGTCCGGTATGAAGTAAAGAACTCCTTGTTGGCAGCCACATGACACGAAGCCCCGGTATCAACAAACCAACCTTTAGCATCATCAACATGCAAAGCTTCAGACACCACTGCACAAAGGTTGTCTTCCCAACCTTCAGGTTCAGCCTGTACCACGTTAGCGGCAGGCTTGGCAGGCTTCTTCTTCTTCGGCTTCGGGCACTGATGTGCAAAGTGCCCAACCTTGCCACAGTTGTAGCAATTCCCAGAGAACTTCTTCCTCTTTTGGCCATCGGCAACCGCTTTGCCTTTACCCGCAGCGGGCGGCTGCTTGCGTTTACCGGCCGTTTCAGTCAAGTTGGCCTTAGCCTCCACAGAATGACTCCTTAACACGGCCTTGCGGTTATCCTCCTCGATTCTGATCCTTATAACAAGATCTTCAAGGGACATTTCCTTTTGCTTGTGCATCAAGTAGTTCTTGAAGTCTTTCCACGAAGGAGGCAACTTCTCGATCACAACCGCAGCGTTAAACGCATCGGGCAATTGCATTCCCTCAGCGTGAACGCCATGTATCAGTAATTGAAACTCTTGAACTTGTTCAACCACTGAACGCCCGTCAACCATCTGAAAACCCAGATATTTGGAAACGGCATGCTTTTTAGTACCAGCATCCTCCGTTTTGTACTTCCGTTCCAACTGAATCCACAATTCCTTTGCACCTTTTACAGAAGAGTACACAGCGTACAAAGGATCCGTGAGAGCACTCAGAATGAAGTTCTTACACATGAAATCACCATGAACCCATTGTTCTTTGGCGAAGAGCTTCTGAGGATCGGTCTCCATCTCAGACAGGGACGGCCGGTTGCTCCTAAAAAACCCGGCCAAACCAAGAGTGGTCAAATAGAACAACATTTTCTGCTGCCACGTCTTGAAATCACGCCCGTCAAACTTTGACGGCTTCTCGGCCACTCCAAATGACCTTGGCAACGCCATAGGGACGGAACCCGTTGACGACCCAACGCCCGGCACGAAGGCCGGCTCCGACTGAACATAAGTTGGCAAACTAGTGTTCAGCGGCCCACCGCCCGGTTGCAAACCGGTGTTCATATTATTAAGTCCTGCGGGTGTAATCCCGACTGTTTGTCCAAAAAAAGGTAAAGACGACCCAACCGAAACGTTGGGCTGGAACGAAACAGTTCCAAAAGAATGTCCAGAGATGAACTGCCCAGAATTGGGCAAAACAAACCCGCCAGTATTAGGCGTCGGCGACGGGGGCAGGAAGGCCGTCGCTGGATCAAGGAAATATTGATCGATAGAGGCGTTTGGGTCTGCCGTGGACAGCGGCAACGGCAGCGGCAGCGTCACGGGTGGAGGAACGACAGTAGGTGTAGTCAGCATTGACGGCACCGCTGCGGTTGGGGTAACGACAGCGGACGCCTGGACAGATCCAGGCATGGGAACGGAGGCGGTGGCGGCAACGGCGGATGAAACGTCAGCGGAGGCGGTGGCGGCAGCAGTCAAACCGTCCATCATAAACGTCTTGCGCTTGTTAGAAATGGACGGAACAACAACACAAAAGGAACATCGAGTCGAGTTTGGAACTCTTCCCGCAAGACGTTTATGCCCCGGTAGTGCTCCGGCAGTGGCAGAACGTCCCCAAAGGTAAAACGACGAACGTCTCGACGTGGCAGCACCGCGAACGTCGACGACCGGCGAACAGAGCAGAGAGCTGAGGGAGTCGGGAGGAGAGAGTATGTGTATGCAGAAAAGAGTGTAGAAGATGTGTCTTCCTAAGCCTGACCCTGCTGCCATTTATAGGCGTTGGACGAGACGAAACCACCGACGAGTATTGATGGGGCGGTTTCAACTTTAGACAGGCCCAAAGCCCACCCAAAGCTCAATTACCAAGATCCAAGTCCAAGTCCAAGTCCAAGTTCGCGGGCGCGGGCGACGGCGACGGCGCGGCGCGGCGCGGCTCGGCTCGGCTCGGCTCGGGACGGGACGGGCGTGCGCGTGTGGGCTTCCCCCGCACTTGACCAACCTGCATTAGTTTAATTGATTCTAACACGCAGAACAGTATAAACTAATTCAACTCCCACTGTTTAAGCAATGTGGGACGCGCCACCTTTAACCACTCTTTAACAACCATTCAAACAAATGCTATCCGCACTCAATGACCCACTTCGACCACTTATTTCTCACTCACCCGACAATGGTTTTGAGAAAATAAATACACTACGACAATCTACGCGAAATGTAGAATTCGTATACGCTATTTAATTAACCAAATTAAATATCGTCATTACGCAAAAAGGAGCTCAAAACCCCCTTTTTCCAACACTCCATTCGCCCCTCTTTTTGCCCATTGATCGGCTTTATCATTCCGTTCCCTCAAAATGTGTTGTATCCTTACATTTCCTGCATGATTGAGCACCTCCAAAATAGGTCCCATCAAGACCTTCAGCCTCCATGGTACCACACCCGGATCAGAAATCCATCCAACGACATTGCTGGAATCTCATTCGAAACACAACTTTTGTAAGGGGAATCCTTGGTCGCGGATCAACGCCTTGCAAACCCTGTTAATGGCAGTCAGCTCCGCCTCTGTGGAATCAGCACACCCTATGTAGTCGGACAATATGAAGATGGTTACACCCTGATCGTTTCTAATTACTCCGCCTACACCTGCCGGACCCGGGTTTTCCAAAGACGAGTTGTCCGTATTTATTTCCACCACCCCGACTCCGGTCGTATCCATTTCAGCCCTTGCCTGGGAATTTTAGAATTCATTTTCATCGGCCGAATCGAATACAGCCTTCGGGGAGCCTGATTTCAAGTCCATTCAAAACTGACCCGGTTACCTTCATAGCCACTATCCACCATGTACATACACTCCATTTAATCTCTTCTATGGCTGCTTTAATTTCGATCCTTTGTCCCTGAAAAATATTTTTGTTCCGATTTTTCCGAACAGACCAACAGATAGCCGCCCCAGTGCACAGCCACCATTCCCTTCTATCTGCTTTCACTGGTGCGTTCTCCCACCATGCAACCAAATTACTGACCTGTCCTAGGCATGCCCCCACCACATCAAACCAAGCCATACCTTGATGCCATAATGCCCCTGCAAACTTACATTGACAAAATAGATGGTCCACCGTTTCAATGTCCATCTCACAGTATGCGCACAAATTGTTAGAAACTGGAATACACCCTCGCAAGACTAGGATCTCCCTGACCGGTACAGTTTGATGAATAATTCTCCATACCAACATCTTAACCTTCTCTGGACACCTTATTTTCCACAGTTGAGACCAAATATTTTTTCCACTCCTCCCCGTCAGCACGCCGTTCCCGTTGCCAACACGATCTAGTTGAAAATTGACCATTCGATTCCCTCAACCAAACTACCCTGTCAGCCGAATATCTATTCAATAACTGACTATTCAGAGTTGATTGCATGTTGTCCCACACGTCCAGTTCCCAGTCAAAGAGTCGCCTTCTCAAATGAATGTTCCATTCCCATTTGAAACTCATCCACTCCCCATGCTCTGAAACCATTCCATCTTTGTTAACAGCAAGTGCAAAGATCCTTTGAAAAAGTTCTCTAAACGGTTGTCCCTCCACCAACCACACATCATGCCAAAACCGCGTATTATCACCCTTGCCAACCTGGATTGTGAAAACCCTCTCTATGATCTATCAGTCTCCTCTCCTCCCATTCACGACAGATCCGCCCCCACAGCGTACGCCCAACCTTTGCCTCCGGCACTAAGGGTGGTGTAAAATTGTAATACTTCGCGTCTATCACATCTTTCCATAATGTTTGCTCCTGTCCAAATCGCCATTTCCACTTCAAGAGTAGTGCGGAATTAAATTTTTGAGTGTCCCAAATGCTTAACCCTCCCACTTCTTTGTGCCGACACAACTTATCCCACCCAATTGTATGTACAGGGGCGGACCTATGGTGGGGCCTGGGGGGCCTACGCCCCACCAAAATTTTTAAATTTTTTCTTAAATATTGAATTTATACATATAAATTTATCTATTTTATTCTTCTATCATTTGAGTTTAGGTCCAAAAATTCTTTTCAAAATTTTTCTATCTTCTATAAATTCTCAATTTTAAAATTCATTTTCCCCAATTTTAAAAATTATTGATTTACTCATTTTTGGTAGTCCATTTTTAATAAAGATGAGGCTCCTATTTTATTACAAAAATAATTATATTTTCCAATCTATTTATGAAAAACACGCTATAATAAAAAATTTATACTATAAAAAATTAATTTTTATGTATTTTAAACCATGCACCCAAAATATTGTTTATGTGTCCAAAATGAACATCACTATATATAACACCTACATAGTTCTTTACAAATTAATAAATTTTCTAAAAAATAAACTAAATTAAAATTCTTCGTAGAGAAGATCGTCGTTACACTGCACTACTACAATAATAATATCAAAAGAAAAAATAGGGAATATGGAAAAAATGCTTAAAAAAATAGGGTCCCTAAAATAAAAAATCCTGCACTATTAGCAGGTCATGCGGCTACGACCCCCATGACTAAAATCCTGGGTCCGCCTCTGTGTATGTAGCCGTCTCACCCCATCACATTCGTTCCAAAAAAAGTGCCTCTTCAATTTCTCTAAATGATCTGCCACTGTTTTGGGGATCTTAAAAAGAGATAGATAATAGGTTGGGAGACTTTGCATTACCGACTTGATGAGGCACACTCTTCCAGCTTGAGATAGCAACCTGTCCCTCCATCCCGCCAACCGTTGTTGGTATACGTCTAACTTTTCATGCAGAGTTCTGAAGTTGTCAACATCACACAACAACAGCAGCATGACAATTTGAGACAATCAAGTCATGACCCTTTACTGCCGGGAGCTTTTAAAGACTGCTGGATTTCTTAGTTATATATAGTTTTGAGTCTTTAGGCAGTAGAGTAACACTTCATTCTGATCAGATCAAATCTTGCGAGTGATTTTTGTCTTTCAAGTCATTAGAGTTCTAAAGGATTGTATTTTCTTTATGACTTGAGTGTAATTCATTGTATTCTATCTTTTCGAGTTGTAACTCAAGAAAGGAGTCTTTCTTGAGATAGTTTGGAGGAATTCAGGAACGTCAACAAGGAGCCGAGAAGATCAGACTTGATTCTTTTCATTCACAGTGAGATTAGATGTTGAGGGGGGAGTTTCAACACCTAGATCGAATTGGTAGATTAAAATTAGTGTTTTGTATTTTCTTTGAACTTGTTGAGTGATCGTCACCTGGATTGGTATCCCCGGATGTAGGACATGAGGTCCGAACCGGGTCAACAAATCATCGTGTTCATCTTTACTTTTCTGCATTTCTTTACATATTGCTGTGATTGTGTGTTGTTCATACTACTGGCTAACTACCGACTCATGAAACGGGACCAAGAAGTGGTATCAAAGCCGTCCCTCTAACAGATTTACTTGAGGCAGATTCACTATGAGTCGTGAAGTCGCACATCTGCGCCCTCCGATCTTTGATGGAACAAACTACAGCTATTGGAAGTCAAGAATACAGTATTATCTTCAAGCACTTGGTGATGAGGTTTGGGAAGCTGTTGAAGGGAAGTGGGAACCACCCACAAGAACAGTTCAACCCGCTGAAGGAAGCACTGCTCCGCCTACTGTTCGTCCTGCAACAAAAGCCGAATATTCTATTGCTGAGAAGGCTGCAAAACAAGGAAATGCATCTGCAATGAACGCCATTTGTGGAGCTATGGAAGAATCGCAACATAGAATGATTAAAAACTGCAAAACGGCCTATGAAGCATGGAGATTCTTGGAGGTTAGATTTGAAGGTTCTGCGGATGTAAAAACAACACGTTTGCATCGAGTTGAGTCCCTCTATGATAGGTTAGAAATGGCAGACGATGAAGATATTTCAACCTACGTTGGAAGATTCCAGGAAGTGGTAAATCAATGTATCGAGCTTGGCATGGAGTTTGATGAACAGAAACTGGTTAGAAAGATGCTGAGAACAGTTTCTTCAAAATACTCTGGAAAGGTATCTGTTCTTGAAGAAAGTGAAAAGATCAACACCATGTCACTTGAAGTTCTTGTTGGAAATCTTCAAAATTATGAGTTAAATCATCTAAATCCAAAAGACAAGAATAAGCCGAAGAACATTGCATTCAAGGCTGAATTGGAAGAGCGATCTGATGATGATCTTGAAAAAGAGATGTCCTTGTTATCAAAGAAGGTTGCCAGGATTCTTCAAGAAAAGAATAGAAGGGAGTTTTAGAAAGGGAAATCTCAGAGAGGTAGTTCGAGTAATGTTTCAACGTCAGACAAGCGCCAGAAAAAGAGCTTTACAAAAAGGGATGGAAAAAGTACAAAGCTTCGAAAACTAAGAGAGCCTGAGAAATTTGACAAATTCTCTTCCATAATCTGCTATGAATGAGAAGGAAAAGGTTATGTTAAGGCAGAGTGTCCTACTGCTAAAAGGAAGGAAGGAAAGATTTTTCAAGCCACTTTGAGTGATGGTGATTTAGAAGTTGAAAATTCTGAGGAACAGCAAAGTGATTGAGACGAAGTTGTAGCTTTCATGCTTAGAGATAGCAATCCCTCAAAAGGTAATTCTAGTTCATCAGATTATTCTACTGATGATAATGATTCATTTGTTTCAGGTGATATAAAAGAGATATATTCAAAGCTAGTTGATGCTTATGATGAGTTGAAAGAAGAATATGATATTGCCTGTTCTGGAAACAAAAAGCTGTTAGCACAACTGACTGACATTGGGATTGCACATGACAAACTCGAAGTTGAGATTAACAAAGTTCTTGAGGAATCAAAGCTACTTAGCAACAAGCTGTCAGAATCTGAAGCAAATTGCATTAAACTCTCAGAAGAGAACAGAATCCTTGGAATTGAACGTGACAAACTCAAGTCCAAATATGCTGATCTGGAAAAGATGGAAAAGGGTAAAGGTAAACTAAATTATGTTCTTTCAATGTGCAAACAACCTGGTGATTTTACATGTATTGGATATAAGAAGAAAGGCAAGCAAAACAAGCCCAAATCCTTCAAAAGAAGTTTTGTAAGTGGAGGATATCTTGGTGAAGAATCAAGGAGTACAGCTACTCAAATCAACATTCCTACTCAATTCAATATTGCACCACATGATTCCAAAGATTGCATATATTGTGGACTACCAGGACATCAAGCTAACACATGCTTAAGAATTGTTCGAGATCTTATCAATGGGAAACCAGTAGTCTGGCCATCATTGGAACTACAAAAGAAGATTCAAATCCGAAAAGCATGGGTACCAAAAATTTCCTATAAGCAATCTGATGGTCTAGTTTTATCTTTGCAGGAACAACAAAAAGATGCCAAATGGTACTTTGATTCGGGATGCTCAAGGCATATGACTGGATCAAGGAACATACTTCAAAACTTTAGAGAGCAAGACTGTGGTGAAGTGATGTTTGGAAATGGAGTTAAAAGCAAAATTACAGGCTCTGGCTCAATTGACAAGGGAGTTCTCTCTAATCTTTCTAAAGTCTATTTTGTTAAAGGCTTAACCACAAATTTATTTTCTATAAGCCAATTGTGTGATTAAAGATCTTTAGTGCTATTTGACATGAATACTTGTTATGTTTTTAAAGATAATGAGTGTATTATGTATGGTGGTAGATCTAGCAATAATGGCTATACCTTGAAGGAAATTGTCAACAGGGCACTAATTACAAAGGAGGATCTTACTAGCCTTTGGCATAGAAGGATGGCACACTTGAATTATCAAACTTTGTACAAATTAAGTATTTCAGGTGCTGTCAGAGGATTGCCTAAACTGCATATGTTCTGTGTTTGTTTGTGATTGAATTGACAACAATATAAACAACTACAAAACTAGAAAACCAGAACCATTATGCAATTAAAATGATATATTTATCACATTATATATTGATCTATCTATGGGGCAAACTTGAAACTTGAAAGATGAAAATTTTATTTCGTATACATGACAATTGCATATTATTATTATTATTATTATTATTATTATTATTATTATTATTATTATTATTATTATTATTATTATTATTATAAGCAACAACATTTCGAATTATCGAAAATGTTATCAGTCTGGCACTTGCCGGAACGGTAGCCGGCTTGCGTGCAGAGATTGTTGCATTCTTTATCCAAAAAGTTGGAATAGCAATATCGAAAGCAAATCCCCTTTACCTTCTTCACCTCCCAATCGCCATTATTGGTCGCCTTCGCTAGTTCCCCATTCTTGATTGAAACTGTCACAAAAACAAAAACCAAAATTTCATCGTCATTAGAAACATATATCACCATACATATTTAATGAATAATTATAGCAAGAGAATAGAGGATGCTTTAAATATGTGATGATAGAAATCATGAATTCGTGCTTTTGTTTTTTAATAAAACAACAAAGAGATTAATTTCTCACGCCAAATTAATTAACTAACTTAAACTAGTAATTGGGTACCATCTGTTGTTGTCCTAACAAAACTCTTGTGCAGATGACACTGTCCTGATAGCAGTTCTGGGTTTGTTGTAACTGCTTCTTTGTAACTGCTCTTTGGCAGTTTTGATCTCGCCCGCACAGCAGTCTGTTAATCGATCATTGATTCTACTCAGATATATATTCTCTGTTGTTAGACTGATTGTTAGAGTTAGTAGAGTTGTAATTCATTGTGTGAGATATTATTCTTTGAGAATAGTTTTGTTTTCTCTCCAAGATTTCATAGAGTTCTTTTAGAGAGTTTTTAGAGTCTTGATGGTTCGTTCTTCTTTGAATGGGATTCTGTAATCAATCATCAAGATCGTGCTTCACATTGCTTCAATTGGCATCGCCGAATTGAAGAAATCTTTTCTCAATCAAGTTTAGGAGGTTGATCCTTGCGAGGAGCCTCTGAAGGATCGAAAGGAGCAACTCAGTGTGTCTTCTACACCAAAGTTCTGAGATCTGAAGGATTTGGCAATCAAGAAATCAGATTGGACGGGTTGTCCAGCAATTGGAGTTGTGGGGGAGTCCAGACTACGATTGTTCTACCGGAATTGTCGTCTCGGTAACAGAGTCTGTCTTTTGGTTGTTTTTCAAGTCTTGTTAGGTTTAGAATTTTTGAGTGTTAGTGATAGAACCTAGATTGGCATCCCCCAGACGTAGATCCGTTTGGATCGAACTGGGTCACCAAATTCTTCTGTTCTTGTTTACATTCCGCTGATCACTCTGCACACACATACACATATAATCTGTTTACTCGTAGTTTTAACAGCAAGCCAACGACAAGCTCATAGTTCAAGATAGTAAACTGTGACCAACACTTGGTATCAGAGCGGCAGACTCTGACGAACTAGAGACGATTTTGATAAATCTTGAAAATGAGCAGAGAGGGTGCATCTGTTTCTCGGCCACCATTGTTCGATGGCACAAATTATCGATACTGGCGAACTCGTATGAAAATTCATTTGATGGCACTCGGAGATGAAGTCTGGGATGCAGTCGAGACAGCCTGGCAACCACCAACTCGACCACGAGCTACAACTGAAGGATCTACAGATCCTCCTGGAAGTCGACCAACAACCAAGGCTGAATACACTCAAGCAGAAAAAGACGCCAAGAAAGGAAATTTTACAGCTTTAAATGCAATCTTTAGCGCCATGGACGAAACACAGTTCAACTTGTTACAAATCACACACTGGCTTATGATGCATGGAGGACTCTAGAAGTGATGTATGAGGGTTCTGAAGACGTTCGAGCGACCAAGCTACAGCGAGTTGAGACAATGTTCGAAAATCTGAAGATGAAGAAAGATGAGTCGATCTCTGTTTACTATGGAAGGTTCAAGGATATCGTAAATCAAGCCTATTCTTTGGGTTTGGTATACGATAATCAAAAGCTCGTTCGAAAGATGTTAAGGACTCTTACCAAGAAGTACGCACCGAAAGTTGCAACACTGGAAGAATTGGATAAACTGAATACAATCACTTTGGATGGTCTTGTGGGGATTCTTCAAACCTACGAAATGAATCACCTAGAAGAAGAGTCAATAAGGAATATTGCACTCAATGTAGAAGAGGACTCTGGTAATTCTTCTGAAGATGATGTATCTTATATTACCAGAAAAGTGGCTAAGATGTTGCAAGAGAGAAGAGCCAAACAGTTCAACAAACGTCAAGGTCGAAGTTCCAATGATGTTCAGACGACGGACAGACTACCACGTAAAGATTTCAAAAAGAAGGATAACAGTAAGGGTGATCGATTCAATTCGAAGAAGGACTATGGCAAACCTGATAAATTCGGATCAGTAATATGCTATGAATGTGGAGGTAAAGGACACATTCAATCTGAATGTGCTACTACCAAGAGAAGAGAATTGAGGGAGAAGAAGGTATTCCAAGCAACTTTAAGTGGTGATGATCTTGAAGGAACTACTGATGAACAAAAAATAGATGATGAAGTCGTTGCCTTCACCTCAAGAGTTGCAAGCCCTACAATTGAAGGTATTGTCAAGTCCATATGTTTTTCTCCTAACAATTGTGATTCTGATTCAGGTGAAAGTGATGACGAGTATGATCAACTACTTGCTGACTACAATGAATTCAAAGAGGACTTTGAAGTTGCTGTCCAGGAGAACAAAAAATTGTTGGGACAACTAACAGACGTTGGTATTGCATATGACCTTGAAGTTGAAAAGAATGAAGTCATGCAAAAGGAAAACAACACTCTTAAAGGCAAAATTCTTGAAATGGAGAAAAAGCTTGATGATCTCAAAGTCAAGAATGATGAGCTTCAAAAGGTATCTAAAGGTAAAAATAAACTTGATGAAGTTCTTTCTATGGGAAAACGTGTTGGTGATCAAACATGGTTAGGATATACGAAGCAATCTACACCATGCAAAACAAAGTTCACGAGTGGAGGATTTTTACCCCCAACTCATGAAGAATCTTATGCTGAAGAAGATTGTTCGTCCAGACGTAGACGAGACTGTCTTTATTGCAATCTGCCTGGACACACAGCTGATACTTGTATGCGAATTTTGAGAGATCTTATGAATGGAAGACCAGTCGTTTGGCCTGATCAAGAACTACGAAAGAAATTCAGAATGCAAAAGGTATGGATACCCAGAAATAAAAATAAAAATAAGAATTCTGTATGTTTTGCTGTTCTTTCGTTACAGGCACATCAGAGAAACGATCAATGGTATTTTGATTCTGGATGCTCTCGTCACATGACTGGAAGGAAAGACCTCTTAGCAAATTACATTCAAAAGGATTGTGGAGATGTCATTTTTGGAGACGGTAAACGAAGTAAAATAGCTGGTTTTGGTAAAGTAAAGGATGGACTACTTTCTAAACTTTCACGAGTTTACTATGTTAAAGGACTAACAACTAATCTTATCTCTATTAGTCAACTTTGTGATGAAGATTTACAGGTCTTGTTTACCAAACACTCATGTAAAGTTTTTGATGACCAAGATGAAAGCATATTGAAAGGAGGTCGTTCGAAGAATAATTGTTATATCTTAACTGACGACACCTCACAAGCCTTGCTTACCAATATTGATCAGACTAACTTGTGGCACAAACGTCTTGGACACCTAAACTACAGATCTTTGCACAAGCTAAGCAACTCTAGTGCAGTTCGAGGGTTGCCGAAGCTATCACGAAACGACCAAACCATTTGCAGAGATTGTGCCAAAGGAAAGCAGACTCGTTCAATGCACAAACTGGTTGACCAGATTACCACAAAGGATTGCCTTGACTTAATTCACATGGACCTTATGGGACCTACTGAAGTCGAAAGTCTATATGGTAAAAGGTACATTCTAGTTTGTGTAGATGACTATTCTCGCTTTACTTGGGTTTATTTTCTTAGGTCAAAAGATGAATCATTTGAATATTTTGAGGCCTTGAGTTTACGTTTGATGAATGAAAAGCAAAGGAAGATTACTCGAATTCGAACTGATCATGGTAAGGAGTTCGAAAATCAGTCGTTCGACCGTTTCTGTGACGAGCATGGGATTGCACATGAGTATTCTGCCCCCAAAACTCCTCAACAAAACGGAGTGGCTGAACGAAAGAATAGAACTCTACAAGAGATGGCAAGATCCTTATTACATGCAAGTTCAATGAGTAAGATGTTTTGGGCTGAAGCTGTTAATACAGCCAATCATATTGCAAACCGTGTGTTGCTGCGACCACATACAAATACTACTCCTTATCAATTGTGGAAAGTTAACACGCCTACAGTAAAGTATTTTCATATATTTGGTTGTAAATGTCATGTTCTTAGAGATAGAGAAAACTTAAAGAAGTTTGATTCTAGATCTGATGATGGCTATTTCATTGGTTATTCAAATACTTCAAAAGCTTATCGTGTGTATCTCCTAAATGCTAAGAAGGTAATTGAAAGTACTAATGTTGTTTTTGAGGATTTTGATCTTATAGACAACAGGTCTGATGATGATGATCATCTACCCCAACAAAATCATGAACCTATTGTTGAGAATGAACAGGTCATTCCTGAACAACAAGAAACAGAACCAGATAGTCCACCTGAAGTTGAAACTACAGTGGAACAGGAATCTGAGGAACAGCCTGTAGAAGAAGTTCAAAGCAATAGAAAAGGACCAAGGGTTCTTAAGCATCATTCTACTGATGATATCATTGGTGATCCTACAGCACAGAGGTAGACTAGACATAAAGCTATAGATTTCAAGGAACTAGCTGGTTTCAATTGCTTTGTGTCAAAGATAGAGCCTAAGAACACTGTCGAAGCCTTGAAGGATGAATACTGGATCGCTGCCATGCAGGACGAACTACTTCAATTTGAAAGAAATGATGTTTGGGAGCTGACAGAACCACCTCCAAATGTCAACGTGATCGGTACTAAATGGGTGTACAGAAACAAAACTGATGAGAAAGGCAATATACTCAGAAACAAAGCAAGACTAGTTGCACAAGGATACACTCAAATTGAGGGACTCGACTACGGAGAGACGTTCGCACCTGTTGCACGCATGGAGGCTGTAAGAATTCTTTTAGCTATTGCTTGTTCATTAGATATTAAGCTGTACCAGATGGACATAAAGACGGCTTTCCTAAATGGGAAGATCAAAGAAGAAATTTATGTTGCTCAACCTAGTGGATTTGAAGATCCGGTGCATCCAAATCATGTCTATCGTGTCAAAGGTGCTCTATATGGATTAAAGCAGGCATCTCGAGCATGGTATGAAAGATTATCAAAGTACCTTGTTGCTAGTGGATTTAAGAGAGGAAACGCAGATAAGACGTTGTTTGTCAAGCGTCAGGACGACCACTTAACTGTTGCTCAGGTATATGTCGATGATATAATTTTTGGTTCGACATCAGCAAAATTCAGGGATGAATTTGTTAATTCGATGAAATCAGAGTTTGAGATGTTTATGATGGGTGAGCTGCACTACTTTTTAGGACTTCAAGTTACACAAGAAGCTGATGGTATCTTTCTAAGTCAAGAAAAGTATGCTAGAAATATGTTAAAGAAGTTTGACATGGATAGTTGCAAAGTAATCAGGACGCCCTTAGGACAACAGGAGAAGCTGACTAAGGATGAAACTGGGAAGCCAGTAGATCAAAAAGTCTACAGAAGCATTATTGGAAGTCTACTTTATCTTACGGCTTCTAGACCTGACATTTCTTATAGTGTGGGAGTATGTGCTCGATTTCAATCCGATCCTAAGAAATCACACATGAAAGCAGTACGAAGGATTATGAGATATATTAAGGGATCTTTACAAATGGGGATTTGGTTTTCTAAACGATCTACACTTGATCTAATTGGGTTCACAGACTCAGACTGGGCTGGTAGTTGTGACGACAGAAAATCTACAACTGGAGGTTGCTTCTACTTAGGAAACAATCTTGTTAGCTGGTATTCAAGGAAACAAAATATCGTAGCTCTATCCACAGCTGAGGCGGAATACATTGCTGCCACATGTTGCTGCTCCCAACTTCTTTGGATGAAGCAACTACTTCAAGACTACGGTATTTGTAAGGATAATTTTTTAGTTTTCTGTGATAATACTAGTGCTATTAACATATCTAAAAATCCTGTTTTACATAGTAGAAGTAAGCATATAGATATTCGATATCATTTTATACGAGATCTTGTGGAGGAAGAAATTTGCAGGTTGGAGCACATTGGAACACTGGAACAACGAGCAGACATATTAACAAAGGCATTAGATGGAGAAAAGTTTGAAGGCTTAAGAACTATCTTAGGCCTTTCCTATCATAATTAAATACTTAAGTAATTGGGCCTAATGATTTGCAATGTATTAAATATTACCTTTGCAGGCCCAAAAAGAAACAGGCCCAAAAATGGAGAAAGCTTTATCCGGAACACCATCATCACGCGCGGGAGACTGGCTGACGTCACGTCGGCTCTGCAACTGCTGCAGACTGGTCACGTCGCCCACGTTTTACGAAAACTGTCCTCCGCCCCTTCGATTTCCGACAACGCTCCTCCTCCATTAAAAGGTCGTTTCTTCCCTTATTCTTCATACGCCTTTACTACTGATCTTCTCTCTTCTCCTTGTTTTCTTGTTCCTGCTCGAAACTACTATTTTCCTCTAAAGCACAAAACGCCCAAAAATGGCGATCATCACCGATCTCGATGACTCCACTTCCACCACTGATTCAACCACTCCTCCACCTACTGCCCCAACTCTGTCCTTGCAACCCATTCGCCTAAACCCTGAAGCTATTCAACATATGGTTGCGGAAATTTTGAAAACTGCCCAACAAGGAACCCCTTTACCCCCAAATTCCTCAAACCCTAAAGCCACCAGTTCCAATCCTCCTCCTACATTTGTTCTCTCCTCTGAAGGTGTTGTTCACGTTAGTTCCTCCAATCCACCCCCAACTGCCACTCATGCTGAGCCTATGAATGTCGCACCTCCATCTCCTCAACCACCAGTGGATATGGCAGCCGTGGACGAAATTGTCCAAGAACTGAATGCCGAGCACGATGACCCACCGTTGTCGCCATACGCACACCAAGGCATCCACGACCTCACTCAAGAAGAGATGGATGATATTGTTGAGTCGCACCAGGGCCGCAGACGCAGAGTAGCTTCGCAAAGTTCTCAACCACCGCGGAGGTCTTCGAGGAAGAGAAAGGCTCCTACTCCTCAACCTACTCCTCAACCTACTGCTCAACCAACTCCAGTGGCTTCAGCAGCAAAGAAACCTCGAAAAGCCCCAATTTTGTTGGATGTTGAGAAAGCTTTTAGTAAGAAGTATTTTACAGAGGATATGCGCAATTTTTCTCACGAAGTACTCAAGGAGAGAGATTTCAAACCGGAGGAAGTGTTCAAGCACGCGCACTACACCACTCTTGGTTTCTCGGACTACCTTGATGAGAGGCATCTGTTACACTGTGCTCAAGGTCTTACCCAGTACTCGCCCTCACATGTTCGGGAGTTTTATGCCAACCTCCATCCTGAAATTCTCAACCCTAATTCGGCATGGTTTGGTAAGATTTACATACGTGGCAAATTTCATGATCTGACTCCATCTGTTCTTTGTGCGTTGTTAAAGCTACCTCAGAACGACGAACCTAGTGATGGCTTGGAACTTATGCCTGAGGATATTAATACTGTGGCCTTTGAAATTTCTAATGAGAAAGTCAAGGAGTTTGGACGAAGCAAGTTCAGTGTTGTCCGTCTCACTTTGAAGTACTATTGCCTCTATCAATTTTGCAGCTCCAATGTTCTTCCAACGAAGAATCAGTCCCAAATTAGTACCAATATGGGTAAACTTCTTCTTTGCATACATCGTCATATGGGACTAATGAATTTTGGCTATTTTCTTTTGAAAGAAATGTTAAGGTACTCCAATGGTCGTATTAAGATTGGTGCTAAACTCCCCTATCCGGCATTGATCACGGAGTTCCTTCTCTCTATTGGTGTCAAAATCAAAGAAAGCAAAATGGTTGCTTTGAAGAACTACAACCCTCCACCGACCCTTTTATTCATGGACAATGATTTTAAGCATGCTCCCCTGTCCGGACCTGCTTTGGTGAACTCTCTTAAGAGTCGACTACTTCGCCAGAATGAACGCTTAACTGCATGGAGTCAGGAGGCTATGTTGATCAAAAGGGAGAATATGAAAATTATTTCTTCACTTCCATACTCTTTTGATGCTTCTAACGTGCAGGCTGGTGATGTGGATCCTGTTGATGAGGAGTGATAATCCATCATGGGGGAGATAATATGGTGTTGGTTGGTGGATGACTGAATTGGTTCTGGTATTTTTAAGCAGTTCTGACTGCTTGGTAACTATTCCTGAAAAACTCTCACTTTTTGATAAACTTGTTTTGGTTAATGTTTTGGTTTGGATAACTCTGATATGGATGGTATTTTCTGTTTTTATGGATTCTGAATTTTTGAATATCTTTTTAACTATGCGGGTCTGCAATAGTTAGGTAACTTGGATTACTGCTGAACTATCTTTTGCTATCTGCACTGGTGATCTTTTCTGAATGTTTTGATGGATGTTGTTTCTAATGCGTTTAGACTACTCTGTGACATCCTTCTTATTGATCATGTTTTGTTTTGGTTTATACTGTTTACTTGGTCTCTTGTACTCTTTGGACCTAGATAGTTTCAACACCTTTAGGTGATGAAATTATCATCTCCACAAGAGTGGGGGAGATTGTTGTTGTCCTAACAAAACTCTTGTGCAGATGACACTGTCCTGATAGCAGTTCTGGGTTTGTTGTAACTGCTCTTTGGCAGTTTTGATCTCGCCCGCACAGCAGTCTGTTAATCGATCATTGATTCTACTCAGATATATATTCTCTGTTGTTAGACTGATTGTTAGAGTTAGTAGAGTTGTAATTCATTGTGTGAGATATTATTCTTTGAGAATAGTTTTGTTTTCTCTCCAAGATTTCATAGAGTTCTTTTAGAGAGTTTTTAGAGTCTTGATGGTTCGTTCTTCTTTGAATGGGATTCTGTAATCAATCATCAAGATCGTGCTTCACATTGCTTCAATTGGCATCGCCGAATTGAAGAAATCTTTTCTCAATCAAGTTTAGGAGGTTGATCCTTGCGAGGAGCCTCTGAAGGATCGAAAGGAGCAACTCAGTGTGTCTTCTACACCAAAGTTCTGAGATCTGAAGGATTTGGCAATCAAGAAATCAGATTGGACGGGTTGTCCAGCAATCGGAGTTGTGGGGGAGTCCAGACTACGATTGTTCTACCGGAATTGTCGTCTCGGTAACAGAGTCTGTCTTTTGGTTGTTTTTCAAGTCTTGTTAGGTTTAGAATTTTTGAGTGTTAGTGATAGAACCTGGATTGGCATCCCCCAGACGTAGATCCGTTTGGATCGAACTGGGTCACCAAATTCTTGTGTTCTTGTTTACATTCCGCTGATCACTCTGCACACACATACACATATAATCTGTTTACTCGTAGTTTTAACAGCAAGCCAACGACAAGCTCATAGTTCAAGATAGTAAACTGGGACCAACACCATCAAACTCTTGATTGTCCACCATTTTTTCCATTCTCACGGCACAACAATAATTAGTAATACAACTAATGATTGCCAACACGCACATGATGTAGTAAAAGTACACCACAAGAGGATATCTTGCAGAATTCATCTTCATCCCTTCTATTGTACAATATTTGTATTTATTTACTTCTTTGTACGTGTATATATATACAAGTACTTCATGTTTGGTGTATGACCCAACTTAGAAATCTTCTTTTGTAATAATTCCATTAAACCTATCTACAAAATCCGTTTCAGTGTTTACTTTCACTTTTTTCCATGTAATATGTAATTTAATTTAATAATCCTCTTTCGTAATTCGATTATAGCTAGGTATGGGACTTGACGTATTGGTAAGCTCTTCCAACTTCTAATCTTATGGTTTGGAGTTCGAATTTCTATCTGGCCCTGTATTCCCCAGCTTCACCATTTATAATTTGTTTGGTATGAACTCTTAACAACTTCTTAGTTGACACTCCAGCATCGTTTGTAAAATTATATTAAAAAATAAAAAGAATCAAATATACCTATTAACAAAATACATTAGATTCTTACCTTTTTTTTTTCTTATCCCAATTTTGGCAAGTATTTTTCTTTAATTTCCCATTCTCTTAAATTTTTTTTTTTTATTTTAAACTTATACAGATTACTTGTACTTCCTCGTTTCTTTTTAGTTGTTACGACTTACGCATGAGGGTTCGTCACTATTATTGAATAATTTTGTTCAAAGTTTTTAGTACAAATAAATAGAAAAATATTTTCAAGTAAGATTTTGTTTGATTCGTCGAATAACATATTTTTTAAAATATCAATTCTTTTAAAAAATATTTACTTGTATACAAATTTGAGTTATTAAGAATTAGAGATATACATTGGATTGCGTAAAATGCAGCAATGTAACAATTTTTAGAGATATACATTGGATTCCGTAAAATTTGAGTTATTAAGAATTAGAGATATACAATGGATTGCGTATACATTGGAGTATTAAGTAATGGATGTAGTAGTATTTAGTATTACTAAGAGGGTGTTTGGATATGTGTTTAAAAAGTGCCTCAGTATTTAGCAACCAGATAATCAGATAATTGTTGTGACAAAACATGTTGTAGAAAATTAACTGTTTGGATGAACTTATGTCGTTAAATATCATAATAATCATATAATCAATTTTTAATAAGTGTTTGGCTTTGTGTTTTCAAGTTGTAAAATTACCACAAAGGATATGTGTAAGAATAATCAAATATTTTATTTTCCATTTTCTTATTTTTTTATAACGGGTATATATTTTTAAATTTTTTGGATATACTTGTATCAATCTTTTTTTAAAGGTAATTATTTATTTTTATACCTGAACTATTTCAAAATATCCATTTATATGCTTAAACTTTTTTCTTAGAAAAAACTACACCCCAACTTTAAAACCTAGAAAAATCTATATTCATCCGTTAAATTGCGGTTAAGTTTAAATCTTCCGTTAAATTGGTATGGATATTGGTCTATTCATATTTTTATTAGTCTAACCCGTTGATCCATCCATATATCAAACCCAATCTACATTTAACCTTTCTTTTTTACCCGATCACTTGCCTTTCCACAAACCCTCCAGAATTCTGTCCGTTCATCCCTGTTCTCAATCAATGTTCAACATTTAAATGGAAACAACTTTATTTGTTCATCATCAGTGTAGTGACTTAATAATACATTTGATGCACTCGATTAGAGAAGGAAGTTATCTATCGTATGCTGGACAACATCGGCGCCATCCGAATTTAACCAGTAGCTAGATCTTAACCTGAACCGCCATTGACGCAAAGTAGTATCATAAAAGCATGTACAAGAACAGCCATTCACAACCAATGAATCTAGAATCTACGTATGTATTATTATGCTCGACTGTAACTAGTAATAGGGATGGACGAAGAATCTTGTGCAAGGGCGGATAATTTTTATACTTCACATCGTATACAAATTAAGTTCGTGTTGTTGTTTGGTATATGGGTCAATGGGTTAGACTAATAAAATATGAATAGACCAATTTACCCATTCCTATTTAATGGAAGATTTAAACTTAACGGCAACTTAGTAGAGGAATATAGATTTTTCTAGGTTATAAAGTTGGGGTGTATTTTTTTTCAAAAAAAAAGTTTAGGTATATAAATGGATACTTTGAAATAGTTCAGGTATAAAAATAAATAATTACCCTTTTTTAAAATATAATAATATTTGTATATTGCGGTATACTATAATATATTTAATATAATAAAGTATTTACATATTTTTCCATATAATATATTCATACTCTAATTTGTGATCAATTATGTGGGGATAGTATGGTAAAATTCACTTATGCCATCGCCCCCCGCATCCCTATCGCCTCAACCGCCATCGCCATCGGTTGAAGTCCACGACAACAGCCCCTCCAAATCATCCTCAGGCCCTCATCCTTTGATGTGCAAGAAATTTCTCGCTGGTTTGGTAGCCATGTTCTGTTTTATTTTGTGATTGAATTCGCAGCAAGCGAACCAGAGAAACAAAAACCATTGTCCAAGGGCAGTGATGATCACAAGAAATGTGAAAGAAATATCAAATTTTTAAGGGCAAATTATTTATTAGTGTCATTTTGGTACTTTCCCTTTGTTAAATGGTACTATTTGACTTTTTATTAGTTTTTAGTACCATTAGGTAAATCTTTTAATTTTTTTTACCTCTTCTTTAATTTAACTAAATCATTCAATCTTTTTTTAAATTGATTCTTCAAATCTTTTTTGAATATATATATTGTAACAACCTATACATTGCACATCAAATCGAAATCCTCTAATATTTAATATATTCATGTCAATGGCTGAATAATCTCTACTGTTTATCATTGGTCCGAGGTGCTTTACTCGTCCATAAAGATTTATGCTGCTTTCAAGTTTCGAAGCAAAAGGTAAGTGGAGTGGAATTTTCTAGCATCTTCGTTGAATTTTTCTATGAATTCCATCTCATTTTCACGAATTAAATACACAACCAATTAAGTAGGACTTTATTTGTCGTTAAGAAATAGTTTCAACAAGTTGAGATCAATATTTTCATCTTAAGGCCCAACTTACGAAATCAGAATTTTGTAATCTAACACCACTTAACAAAAGCTTTTTGATCGTATGAACTGCACCTGCCACCCCATTTTTTATGATGCTTTCAAGCTTCAAATAAAAAGGTGAGTGGAGTGGAATTTTCTAATCTTTATGTAGTAACATCTTCATTAAATTTTTCTATGAATTTGTCTTCTTCATTAGTGTAAGTGCCAATCCTTCCTGTTGAGTGCTACTACCATAAGAAATTTAGCCGGTTGAAGTAATGTGATGTTTTGTTTGTGTTTGGTTTGGTTTGATTTTGTATTTTATTTTATATGAGGTCATATATTTAAGAGTTTGGTTGCTTTTAATGGCATATAGCACTGTTGGTTAACCAAAGTAGCTCTACTACAAGTTTAAAATTTCATTATTTATTGTTTAGTGAAGGCTTCCAATTTAATGATTATTTAGGAATTATCACAGAAGGTTTTGTCGACTTTAAATTCAAGATAGAGCAAAATTGCAATAAGCTAGACAAGAGTCCTCTGTTTAGTGAACTTGTTTAAGTACTGTTATTGACTTGCTTCAAGTTATAGTTCTCAAGTCCTCTTTTCGTACTAATTGGAATAATGAGAATAAGTTTGTGGGATTCCAGAATAACTTACCTAAATGAGAGTCTAGCATACCATAGATTTGATGATATCTCAAAAGACCATTATTGAGGGGACATTAACAGAATTAAAATGCACCTGCACTGTCATTGAAATGTGCGTTTTCTTCCTTGTTTGGGATTGCAATGATATAGCTATTGAAATTTTCTATGTTGTAGAAAATCAAGAACTTGAAACCAGGAAACATAGACAAGGAAAATAGGTAGTACTAGTTCAATCACTTGAGCAAGTGAACATTCATGAATTTTCAATCACTCTCCATCAAGTACCTTACGAACTGGCTTCAAGTATTGTTATGTATATAGTCAAAGTACTGTTATAAACTTGTTTAAAGTATTTTTATTTATATAGTCAAAGTACTGTTATAAACCTAGTTCAAGTACTGTTATGCATATAGTCCAAGTATGTTATAGACCTAGTTCAAGTAATGTTACAAACTTGTGAGAGTACCACTATGAACTCATAGTGCTATTGATATATGATATAGGGAAAAATGCCTCCTAAAAAAGCAACATCAACTATCATCACTCGTGGTTCTACGCAAAAGTTTAGAGAGGTGATGCGTAAATTAGATAATGAAATGACACACCTACAAAAACAAACTATCCACAATACCCCATTCGCACATATAATCAAGATAAGCATGGAAAATAGCAGTTCTTCGAAGCTTCACGAACTACTTTCATGCTTCAACCCACATGCATCGACAAGTTTCTGACAACATAAAGAATATATATCATCAAACTTAACATAAAAAATAATATAATATGAAGGTTATCAAATTACATCAATCAGATTCCAATAAGATATGTTCTAGTTCAATTTATAAAAATTAGAGGAACGGAGAATTTCTTTCAAATAAAAATTTCAATCCAAAGGATTGTGCGAACTCCAGGAAAGAAAGGCAGCAAAAAGGCACGGAGACAAGATTCATAACTGGAGGGCTGAATGGACAGTGAAGTCGCCGGGCAGCGGAATCTTAATTACAAGCTATCAAAGGTAAGATGAATTTACCAGTACGGAAGGTGCGGAGATACAACAAAAGATTCTTGGCTTCAAAAAGTGTGAGCGCAGATTGGTGTGTTTCGATCGGTTCTGGAGCGTGCTTCCTTCTGTCTCGATCCTCTGTTTCGATATTTTCTGAAAGTGTGAGCGGGAGTGTATAACGGTTATAACCCTAAACATATTACAGTAAATATTTGTAAAAATATATATTAAAACTGTAATATTTAATAGTAAAAATTTAAAAGATTTACCTAATGGTACTAAAACTAATAAAAAGTCAAATGGTATCATTTAACAAATGAAAAGTACCAAAGTGGCACTAATAAATAATTTGCCCAATTTTTAATTCGTATACACGACGAGGATTGCATATTATCAATATTATTCATGAATCCAAGAATTTTATTATCATATTATGAATAGAAACAGAAATCCATTTGAATATTCAAGAGAAGCAACAGCAGAGCACAGATCATTGTTCCTCGCCGAAGGCGGCATCGCATTAGCCTTCACCTCCCAATCGCCACCGTCGGAGGAGGTCACCGGCGCCGCCTCGGCATTCTTGGTGGAAACTATCGCCATTTGACAATTAAACAAACACCACCATAGATAATTCACTCATTACAGAAGTTTTATTTTTTCCAATTCTTGTTGCTATATAGTAAATCTAACAATCAAAATTCAATCTTTTAAGGTTTTCTAATTCTATTATACTATTTTGTCCATCATTCAAATGGTACAAAACGCAGAAAGGTTTCAGAGTTTTTTAGAAGATCATAATTTCACCAGATTGATATCAATTTTATTACCGTTACCTTCACCACCAACATCGGTACAGGTAGTGTAAATGTAAGAACCATCAATCTCTTGATTTTCCACCATTTCCGTTTCCACTGCACAGATAATCATCAACAACACACACAATGTGCAGTAAAAGTGCACCACGAAAGGACACCTACCAGAATACCATCTTCTTCCCCTCTATTATGTTCTGTATTTTTCTTTTTTCCATTTTTATATATACACATAAAGTTTTATCATAATTATACAAGTTGAAATACAGTCAAGTGAGATCTAATTAGATTCGTCTCCTTACGATAGTTTTGAAAACTCGAGTTTTTAACGATTTAAAATATGTATTGGACTACATATGTGGGTCCGTAACAAATAATACTCCCTCCGTCCCGGTTAATAGTAAAAAAACAAAGGAAGTACTGTACACAAAGTTTGGTGTTGCTAGTAAAATTTTCACCCATGACACAACTACTTACTAATTAATACAATCATAAATTGCACTTATCATTTCCCTGCCAAAATAAACATTCATAAATAATTGTTTTTCTTTCTATATAAATACTACGTATACAAAATTTGAAAGATTAATATATATATATATATATATATTATTTTTTACTATTCAGAGTATTCCTAGGCCACATTGAACCCAAGATTAATCCATCAAGGATTGGGTAGACATTGAAGGGTTGCTTTTGAAATTTATAAATACTTTTCAATTTAGAATTAACGATAAATGCAATTTGAATGAATTAGATACTTCTTATAATTTAAATTCTTATAATTAATTATATTACTTCCTCCGTTTCACTCATTTTGTTACAAATCATTTTTAATACTATTCACTGTTTAACTTTGATTTAAATTTTTATCATAGTTATGTAAGAAAAAACATAATCAAGTGAGATCTTGTTAGATTCGTCTAATCTTGTAGTTTTAGACAATCAACTTTTTATAACTTTTCGTTGTACAAAATTTAAGTTATTAACCATTAAAATGTGCATCGGCATGCGTGTCGAAAGAGTGTGTAACAATTACACTGAGACGGATGAAGTATATAACAATTATATTCTTCTTTTTTTCATTTATATTTATAAAACTTATTTTATATTTAGAGTTTAAAGATTGAAGTTTCAAAAACTTAAAATTGGCTATGTGGCCTCGGCTCTTCCAATTTTTATTTTTTTTAATATTGCAGAAGGAAAGAGTATAGAGTTTAAAGGTGGGATATGGAAAATATTCATTATTTATAATAACTAGTATTTCCCCCGCCCAATGGACGGAAATTATGGATAATATGAATAAAATTATCCAATTTAAAAAATAAAATTGTTTAATTTTATTATGTCGATTATATTCCCCAAACCCCTTAAACTATTTTAAGCATTACATTATTATATCTATACAATGCATAGAAATCGACCAACATATATCAACACCAATATTTATATATTACAGTTTAGTATCTTAAAAAATATTTATACTACAAAGAATAGTTGAAATGACAAAAAAAGAAAAAAAGAAAAAGCTAATATAAGAACCTTTCTACTCCCGACTCTAATGTCATACATTGACAAAGAAAGTACGTGAAATCGTATTGTACTCGATAATTGATTATTGATATTGTTTCACCCTAAAGCGTTGAGATATTAGAAATTTCATAAATATGTAGATATTTCCAAATTAAATTAGAAAAATATAAGAAATACTCTTGTAAATGAATCCATTGACCAAATTAAAATGACTGTAGTTTTATCAACTTATTGTCGTATTGCAATTTATTTATGTTGGTATATGTCTAACTTTTCATGCAGAGTCTTGAGGTTGTCAGCATGACATAACAACAACCGCTTGGCAGTTTGTGGAAGCCAAGTCATGCCCTTTTACTGCCGGGAGCCTTTGAAGACTGCAGGAGCTCATTGCTATTCATTGCTATATATATAGATTAGTCTTTAGGCAGTAAGGGGCAACTTATTCTGATTAGAAAATATCTTTGGGTAATTTTTGTTCTTCAAATCAATTAGAGTTCTAAGAATTGTATTTTTCGATGTGACTTGAGTGAAGTTCATTGTATTCAATCTTTTTGAGTTGTAACTCAAGAAAGTGTATTCTTGATATAGTCTGGATAGATTCAGGAACGTCAACAAGGAGCTAGGAAGATCAGGTTTGATTCTTCTCATTCACAGCAAGATTAGATGTTGAGGGGGAGTCTCAACACCTCTAGATCGAGTTGGTAGATTAGAGTCAGAATTTTGTATTTTCTTGGAACTTGTTGAGTGAACGTAGCCTGGATTGGTATCCCACGGATGTAGGACAGGAGGTCCGAACCGGGTCAACAAATCACCGTCTTCATCTTTACTTTTCTGCATTCGTTTAAGTTTTACTGTAATTGTGTGTTGTTAATACTACTGGCTAACTACCGACTCAAGAATTGGGACCAAGAATTGGTATCAGAGCCGTCCCTCTAACGAATTTACTTGAGGCAGATTCACTATGAGTCGTGAAGTTGCGCATCTGCGCCCTCCGATCTTCGATGGAACAAATTACAGTTACTGGAAGTCAAGAATGCAGTATTATCTTCAAGCACTCGGTGATGATGTTTGGGACGTTGTTGAAGAGAAGTGGGAACCACCCACCAGAACAGTTCAACCCGCTGAAGGAAGCACTGATCCGCCTACCATTCGTCCTGCAACGAAAGCTGAATACTGAGTTGCTGAGAAGGCCGCCAAACAAGGAAACGCCTCTGCTATGAATGCTATCTGTGGCGCTATGAAAGAATCACAACACAGGATGATCAAGAATTGCAAAACAACCTATGAAGCATGGAGATTCTTGGAAGTTCGTTTTGAAGGTTCTGCGGATGTAAAAACAACTCGTCTGCATCGAGTTGAATCCCTCTATGATAGGTTAGAAGTGACCGATGATGAAGACATTTCAACCTATTTTGGAAGATTCCAGGAAGTTGTTAATCAATGCATTGAGCTTGGCATGGAATTTGATGAACAGAAATTAGTAAGGAAGATGTTGAGAACAGTTTCTTCAAAATATTGTGGTAAAGTATCGGTTCTTGAAGAGAGTGACAAGATCAACACCATGTCTCTTGAAGTTTTAGTTGGAAATCTTCAAAATTATGAGCTAAATCATCTAAATCCAAAGGACAAGAATAAGTCGAAGAACATAGCATTCAAGGCTGAATTGGAAGAGCGATCTGATGATGATCTTGAAAAAGAGATGTCCTTACTATCAAAGAAGGTTTCCAGGCTCCTTCAAGAAAAGAGTAGAAGGGAGTTTCAGAAAGGGAAATCTTAGAGAGGTTGTTCGAGTAATGTTTCAACTTCTGACAAGCGTCAGAAAAAGAGCTTTACAAAAAGGGATGGTAAAAGTTCAAAGCCTTAAAAAATAAGAGAGCCTGAGAAGTTTGACAAATTCTCGTCCATAATCTGCTATGAATGTGAAGGAAATGGTCATGTTAAGGCAGAATGTCCCACTACAAAATGGAAGGAAGGAAAGATTTTTCAAGCCACTTTAAGTGATGGTGATTCTGAAGTTGAGAATTCTGAGGAACAACAAAGTGATTCGGATGAAGTTGTTGCCTTCATGCTCAGAGATAACAGTCCCTCAAAAGGTAATTCTAGTTTGTCAGATTATTCTACTGATGAGGATGATTCTTTTGTTTCAGGTGATATAAAAGAGATTTATTCAAAGCTACTTGATACTTATGATGAGCTAAAAGAAGAATATGATATTGCCTGCACTGAGAACAAGAAGTTGTTGGCACAACTGACTGACATCGGACTTGCACATGAAAAACTCGAAGTTGAACTTAACAAAGTTCTTGAGGAATCAAAGTTACTTAGCAACAAGGTGTCAGAATCTGAAGCAAATTGCATTAAACTCTCAGAAGAAAACAAAATCCTTGGAATTGAACGTGACAAACTCAAGTCCAAATATGCAGATCTGGAAAAGATGGAAAAAGGTAAAGGTAAATTGAATTCTGTTCTTTCAATGTGCAAACAACCTGGTGATTTTACAGGCATTGGCTATAAGAAGAAAGGCAAGCAAAGCAAACCCAAACCCTTCAAAAGAAATTTTCTAAGTGGGGGATATCTTGGTGAAGAATCAAGAAGACCAGCTGCTCAAGTCAACATTCCTACTCAAGTCAATATTGCACCTCATGATTCCAAAGATTGCATATATTGTGGATTACCAGGACACCTAGCTGACACATGCCTAAGAATTGTTCGAGACCTTAGCAATGGAAGACCAGTAGTCTGGCCATCATTAGAATTGCAAAAGAAGATTCAAATCCAAAAGGCATGGGTACCAAAAGTTTCCTATAAACAATCTCTAGGTCTTATTGTTTTGTCTTTGCAGGAACAACAAAAAGATGTCAAATGGTATTTTGATTCTGGATGCTCAAGGCACATGACTGGAACAAGAGATATACTTCAAAACTTTAGAAATCAAGACTATGGTGAAGTGATGTTTGGAGATGGTGTTAAAAGCAAGATCACTGGATATGGCTCAATTGAAAAGGGAGTTCTTTCTAATCTTTCTAAAGTCTATTTTGTTAAAGGCTTAACTACAAATCTAATTTCTATAAGTCAATTGTGTGATGAAAGATCTTTAGTGCTATTTGAAATGAATACTTGTTATGTTTTTAAAGATAATGAGTGTATTATGTCTGGCAGAAGATCTAGTAATAACTGTTATACCCTGAAGGAAACTGTTGACAAAACACTTATTACTAAGGAAGATCTTACTAGTCTTTGGCATAAAAGGATGGCACATTAGAATTATCAAGCATTGTACAAATTAAGTATTTCAGGTGCTGTCAGAGGATTGCCCAAACTACACAAAAACACCAATCTTACTTGTGAAGGTTGTGCAAAAGGAAAGCAAACAAAGTCACAGCACAAGAAAGTGGAAGGCATCAACACCACTCACTGTCTTGAACTCATTCATATGGATCTTATGGGTCCTACTGAAGTTGAAAGTCTAAATGGAAAGAGGTATATTTTGGTTGTTATTGATGATTATTCTAGATTCACTTGGGTTTTGTTTCTCAGGTCAAAGGATGAAACATTTGAACACTTTGAGAACTTGAGTCTGAAGCTTATGAACCAAAAACAACAGAAAATTACCAGAATCAGGACAGATCATGGGAAGGAGTTTGAAAATCAACATTTTACAGACTTTTGTAATACACATGGTATTATTCAAGAGTTCTCTGCCCCCAAAACACCTCAATAAAATGGTGTGGTTGAAAGGAAGAACAGAACTCTTCAAGAGATGGCTAGATCAATGCTGCATGGAAGCACTCTCTCAAAATCATTTTGGGCAGAATATGTTAACACGGCATGCCATGTAGCAAACAGGGTGTTGTTGAGACCACACACCAACTACACACCATATCAGGTTTGGAATGGCAAACTTCCTACAGTTAAATATTTTCATGTTTTTGGTTGTATATGTCATGTTTACAGGGACAGGGAACAATTGAAAAAATTTGATGCTCGTTCTGAAAAAGGGAAGTTCCTAGGTTATTCCAACAACTCAAAGTCTTATAGAGTCTATCTTACTGAAAGCAAGAAGGTTGGAGAATCTACAAATGTTATTTTTGAAGAACGTCCAGATAAGAGGCAGCTAGAAGACTTTATTGAGCTACCTATTATTCCTCAGTCATCCTCTCTTGTTCCTGAATCTAGTACTCAATCTGTTGAAGTGGAAACAAGTCCTACTGTAGAAGAGACTAATTCTGATGTTGCTGAAGAAGAACATGCTTCAGATACAGATGTTGAGGTCAATAAGAGAAAAGGTCCAAGGAAATTAAAACATCATTCAAATGATGATATTATTGGTGATATTACTGCTCCAAGGCAGACAAGGAATAAGAAGGATGTTGATTATAAACAACTAGCTGGAATGAATTGTTTCATATCCAAGGTAGAGCCCAAAAATACTATTGAAGCTCTCAATGATGAATATTGGATTGCTGCTATGCAAGATGAGTTGTTACAATTTGAAAGGAATTCAGTTTGGGAGTTAGTACCACGGCCTGACAACATAAATGTCATTGGTACTAAATGGATTTTTAGAAACAAGACAGATGAGCAAGGAAATGTTGTTAGAAATAAAGCAAGACTTGTGGCACAAGGCTACACTCAAATAGAAGGATTGGACTATGGAGAGACTTTTGCTCCAGTTGCTAGAATGGAAGCAGTGAGGATCTTACTGTCGTTTGCCTGCTGTATGAACTTCAAACTATATCAGATGGATATTAAGACAGCCTTTTTGTATGGAAAGATAAAGGAAGAAATCTATGTAGCACAACCTTTGGGATTTGAAGATCATGAAGATCCTGATTATGCCTATAGAGTTAAAGGAACTTTGTATGGACTTAAGCAAGCACCTCGTGCTTGGTATGAAAGGTTGTCACAGTTTCTTGTGAATCATGGTTATATCAGAGGTAATGCAGACAAAACGTTGTTTGTAAAGCATACTAACAATGGTTTTATTATTTCAGATTTATGTGGATGACATTATTTTTGGAGCTACTTCAGATCATCTCAGGAAAAGTTTTGTAGAAGCTATGCAATCTGAGTTTGAGATGAGCATGATGGGAGAGTTACATTACTTCTTAGGTTTGCAGATTAAACAACTTAAGGATGGTATCTTTTTATCACAAGAGAAATATGCCAGGCAGATGCTGAAGAAATTCCACATGGAGGATAGCAAGGTTGTTAGAACTCCTCTAGGACAACAAGAAAAACTTTCTAAGGATGAAGCTGGAAAGGATGTTGATCAGAAGCTATACAGAAGCATTATTGGTAGTCTTCTCTACCTAACAGCTACCAGGCCTGATATATCCTTTAGTACTGAAGTTTGTGCTAGGTATCAATCTCAACCAAAAGAATCTCATCTTAAAGCTGCTAAAAGGATTTTGAGATATATTAAGGGTACACTTGAGCTTGGAATTTGGTACTCAAAGAGATCAAATTTGGACCTCATTGGGTACACTGATGGCTGGTAGTTGCGATGACAGACGATCAACCACTGGTGGATGTTTCTACTTAGGCAACAATCTTGTTAGTTGGTACTCCAGGAAGCAGAATATTGTTGCACTTTCTACAGCTGAAGCTGAATATATAGCTGCTAAATGTTGTTGTTCTCAACTCATGTGGATGAAACAAATGTTGGCTGACTATGGCATTCATAAGGAGAGTTTTCAAGTATTCTGTGATAATACTAGTGCTATAAACATCTCCAAGAACCCAGTTCTACATAGTAGAAGCAAACATATTGACATTCGGTATCATTTTATTCGAGACCTGGTGGAAGATAGCATATGTGATATTCAACATATTGGGTCGTCCGAACAGCGAGCCGACATCCTTAGGTATTAGATGGTGAAAATTTTGAAAGGCTAAGAACCGTTCTGGGCCTTAGCTATTTTTCCTCTTAATTTTCTCTAACATTTTGGGCTTTGTTTTCTTTCTTTGTTTTCTATTTTTACAGGCCCAACCGAATGTGAAGTAAGGAATTAATTGGATAATGCCAAATAAGTTGATTCGACGTCTGCAGAAGATCATAATTACCTGCAAACTACAGAAACCGTCTTCTCCATCACGTTGCACGACGCTCAAAACCATCGTTTCCTATTTCTCATTTTAGTTTCTTTATAATCGTGTTTGGAGTCCGTTTCTCTTTCATTCAGTTTCTACTTCTTCTTCTATTATTTCGCTGTGTTTTCTCTCTAGCATTTCAGATATGGCGTCTTCCTCCTCTCAAACCCCATCTGATGCAGTCCTGACTACTGAGAAACCTACTACTAACCCAGCTCCATCCATTGAAGCTTCGGGTGCACAACCTACTGAAATCCCACCCAAAACAACCGAAACAAATGATCCTACCCTAGACGATTCTGGCAAGGAAGCAGAACACAATGTGGATGCTGACGTGGAGGATGTCTTGCCTCTGGATTCACTACCGCCCGCCGGAGCACTTCCCGCACCAACTCCACCTGCTTTACCTCCTACTACGAAAGAAACTTTCCCCTTTGATTGGGATGAGGGCACTGAGACTACTCAGAAAGCAGGGGAAGACGACTACAATCCTAATCAGTACGATGATTCTCCTGGTGATCAGAACCAAGAGGAAGAACACCCTCCTGCGGATGTTGAAGCTACACGTCAACAACAACGTCCTCCTCCTCACACCCCTACTACCAGATCCCGCAAACGGAAAGACAAAGGTGTTGCAGTCGAAACTTCTCAGAAACGACCAAAATCTATTCCGCCTATGTCTGTTCAGGCTGCACTCAACTTCAAATATTATGACAAGGATTCCCAGAGATTCTCCAAGGAGCTAACTATTCGAGAGTTCATCCCTGAAGAGCAGTTCACTCGCTCCATGTATCGCGAACTTGGTTTTGCAAAGTACCTTGAAGATGCAAATCTTCTCTTATGGGCTACCATGTTGGAGTATTATTCTCCAGCTTTGGTGATGGAGTTCTATACTAACCTTCATCTGGAAGTTCTTGATGCTACCTCTCCCTATGGAGGTAAAGTTTATGTTCGTGGGAAGATACTGGTTATTAATCCCCTGGTCATTACTCTGCTGTTAAAGCTTCAACCCAACGACCGTCTGGATGATGTTATTGAGCACATGCCTGATTCCAATGCTGAAGTAGCCTATATTATTTCAAACTCTGGTAGTGTCGGATTTGGTCGAAACCGGTTGAGCACAGCCAAACTTATCCTGAAGTTTGGGTGTCTATTCCGTCTTTGCAGTTCCAACATCATGCCAACCACCAATGCAAGCCAGATTTCTGCTCACATGGGTAAAACTATGTTTTGTATTGATAAATATTTGAATTTAATGAATCTTAGTTTGTCTGTTCTTAAGAAGATGGTAGGTTATACACGTGGTTCTATTGGAAAGTTGGAATTACTGCCCTACCATGCCCTTATCACCCAATTTCTTGCAAAGAATGGGATTAAGGTGCCCAAGGAGGAAAGGATTTACATTAAGCAAAATACTCCTTCTAATGATTTGAGGAACCAGCACAATGACATCCTACTTGGCCCTCCCCTCACTGGCACTGCCCTGATCAATCACTTGAAGTAGTTCATTTTGCAACAAAATGAAGAAGCTACCAAAGTTATTAATACTGGCCTTGCGCTTCGCAAGAAGAATAATTTGATTCTCAAGCTTCTCCCTGCATCTTTTGATCCACCTCCTACTGGTGATGATGATGATGATGATGAGGATTAATCCATCAAGGGGGAGTATTGTTGCTGCTGCTAGTCTCATTTTCTGAGGGTGGTAAGAACAACCTTGACATGGTTGTGGGGTATATTTTTCTCAAACTAAACTTTTTGATACTTTTGGGTCTGTAACTAATGGCGATACTGTTTTTGGATTGAATATCTTGTCCGGATGCTTGTGAATGCTTTTTGCTGATTTGATGATGAATGCTTGCTTTATGTGTTTTTCTATGATCTATGATTGTTTGATGTCTTGTATTATTGAATTTGTTGTTGTTGTTGTTTTTCTCATCTCTGCTTTTCTTATTTGATCCTATTCCTTGAGACTGTTTGTGACGGATCATCCTCTTCATGAAAAGAGGGGAGATAGTTGGTATATGTCTAACTTTTCATGCAGAGTCTTGAGGTTGTCAGCATGACACAACAACAACCGCTTGGCAGTTTGGGGAAGCCAAGTCATGCCCTTTTACTGCCAGGAGCCTTTGAAGACTGCAGGAGCTCATTGTTATTCATTGCTTTATATATAGATTAGTCTCTAAGCAGTAAGGGGCAACTTATTTTGATTAGAAAATATCTTTGACTAATTTTTGTTCTTCAAGTCAATTAGAGTTCTAAGAATTGTATTTTTCGATGTGACTTGAGTGAAGTTCATTGTATTCAATCTTTTCGAGTTGTAACTCAAGAAAGTGTATTCTTGAGATAGTCTGGATAGATTCAGGAACGTCAACAAGGAGCTAGGAAGATCAGGTTTGATTCTTCTAATTCACAGCAAGATTAGATGTTGATGGGGAGTCTCAACACCTCTAGATCGAGTTGGTAGATTAGAGTCAGAAGTTTGTATTTTCTTGGAACTTGTTGAGTGAACGTAGCCTAGATTGGTATCCCCGGACGTAGGACAGGAGGTCCGAACCGGGTCAACAAATCACCGTCTTCATCTTTACTTTTCTACATTCATTTATGTTTTACTGTAATTGTGTGTTGTTAATACTACTGGCTAACTACCGATTCAAGAATTGAGACCAAGAATTTAATTTAGTTAATTTATCCAATACAAATATTTGCTATTCATTTATGAATATAATATCAATCTATAAAGTACTTATTAATAATTTACAATATATTCTTTAACTATACTTTCAATTAATAGAGTATTGGTTAAGAATAATAACAAATATTGAAATTATATTTAAAAAATAAATATAATATCAACCCATAAAGTTTTTGTTACATCCTTTATTTGGTAGTATTCTTTATCTATAATAATTAATGAAATTAAATTATCTAATGTGCATTTTGCTCGAATTTGGTTCTCCTATATTTTGAAAGTGCATTATTTTTTTGTTTTGTCTTTTTTGTATTTTTTTAATAATTCCTTCATTTTTACGTGAAAATGTATTGATTTTTGCTACTGTTTATGATTCAACTATCAACACATAAGGTTTTTGTTACATCTGTTATTTGATAGTATTTTTTTTTATCTATAATAATTAATCAAATTAAATTATCTAACGTGAATTTCGCTCAGGTTATCCTATATTTTGAAAGTGCACGGTGTTTTTTTATATTTTTTTATATAATTCCTTCATTTTTATAGTGAAAAGGAATTGTCTTTTGGTACTGTTTATTATTCAACTTAGACTAATGCTTATACAACATCTATATAAAAAAACACAGCCAAGTGGGATCTCGTTAGATTCGTCTCATCATGTAGTTTTGAAATATTAAATTTTTAGAATTTTTTCTTTTACACATTTTGAGTTATTGATAAGTTATTGATCATTAGAAATGTATATTACGTGCAGAAAGTGTATATTGAGGAAATAGGCAGGTTACTGTTAATAAGGGGATTTTTGTGAGAGAGAATTGATAGGTTACTGTTCATAAAATTATGTTACTGTTCATAAGGGATATTGTTTTTATATATTATATAGATATAGATAGATACAGATTTTTAAATTTTAAACAAAAGTCTTTAGAGTTTTGTACCAAACGCAGCCTTTGAAATTTCATATCGAATTCATGCACTAATTCTTCTTTGAGATCTTTCTCGTTTCTCAGATATTATTCGTAACTGTTGGGAACCAGTTTTGAGCAAATGTGTTCAAAGCCGATGTCTGGACTACTTTGTTGAATCAACCCCGACAGCTTTCGACAAACTATTTAAAGGTAGAGTAGCTGACGAATCTGCACAAAGATCAACTACAACGGTCAGCTGATTCCATGCCCGGATCGTGCTCAAGAAGTATGGAAACAAAGATCTCCTAATCCGTGCAACTCCATTCTAAGGAAAGCGTTAATTATGGCAACAAAATCCTACCTTGAATAGAGAGATGTTTTTCTCTTGAAATACGCCGACCAAGGGTGGTGGAGCTCACGACTTGAATTACTGATTCTCTCCCTTGTGCGATTGAAAGATTTGCAAGAGAAAAACACATTCCTTCAGTGTTCGTGAATTTATCTTTTCGAAGGAAGACATACGATCAACACTTCCTCGGGTGAGTTGATCGAGAGTGTGCCACAGTGTTCTTGATTGGAGTCAACGTATTCAATCAAGGCTTTCGAGGAGTCGTCAAACTCAAGAGCGTAAACGTAATATTCTACAAGGAGGGTCGCCAACAGGTTTCGGCCAAGGGTAACTTGAAGGGGGAGCCTTCAAGGAATTGGAGCAAGGTCGGGGAGATCTTCACCAAAACAATGGAGTGTTTTGGTCCCACAATTCAACCGCTTGGAGATTGGAGTTGGGCGAGTTAAATCACTATTGTTTAGATCGAGGATCAAGTTGAAACAATTAGTGAACCTCTTGGATTGGTATCCCCCAGATGTAGGCTTGTGCCGAACTGGGTCAACAAACTTTGAGTTCGTTACTTTAACAGTTTATTTATTTTCCGCTGCATAATATCTTAAAACTATTTAACGTGTCCACAAAAGGTGTTTGAACTAGTTTGCAGGACCAGTTCATTGGTTATCCACGCATAAGGACGTAACAATTGGTATCAGAGCCACACGCTCTGCAAGCGAGATCCAGTCATAAAAGTATGGATAGCCAAGGTGGTTCAGTAACTAGACCCCCATTGCTCGATGGATCAAACTATGCCTATTGGAAAGATCAAATGGAGGCATTTCTCATCGCTCTAGATGAAGGAGCTTGGGATGCAGTAGAAACTCAATACCATCCTCCAGTAGAAGAAAAAGATGGTGTGAAAACCCTCAAACCAAGGAGTGAATGGACTGCAACCGAGAAACTTGTTGCATCAAAGAACTCCAAAGCGTTGAATGCGATTCACAATGCCCTTACAAAGGATCAATACAGACTTATCGCTGGATGCAAGATTGCATACGACGTCTGGACTACTTTAGCCAATACCTACGAGGGTATGGCTCCGGTAAAGAAATCAAGAATCATTACACTTGATGCTCAATTTCATAAGATTACTATGGATGATAATGAAACCGTTGGCCAATATATTTGTCGTATTCGTGATCTAACCAACAAAGCTCTTCAGCTTGGCAAAGTGTATTCACAACATGATATTGTAGGTAAAATCATTGGGACGCTTCCAGAAAGGTTCAATGCAAAAGTGGCTGCACTTGAACTATACAAAGACTTTGATAAATTGCAGGTTGATGAACTGATGGGAATCCTACAATCATGGGAAATGGATCACTGCCCTATGGGTAAAAGCAACCAGTAGCATTCAAATCTATGACCAAGGATATGGATGACTCTTCCGTGGAAGATCTTGATGACTATAGTGATGAAGAAGAATTGGCCATGCTATCCAAAAGACTGAGGATGACAAAGAAATCATCTGTTTTGAGTGTGGCGGAAGAGGTCATATCAAAAAGGACTGTGCAAATCTTCGACCAAAGGAGTCAAACAAATCATACCAAGTAACATTCAGTGACTATGAAGATGAGCAGGAGTCCAGTGAAAATGGTCCAGACTATGGAGTAGCATTCGTTGGGACGTGGGATTCAGACAGTGATGATGAAAACGATGCAGGTATCAGTACTAACTCAGTCAATATGGTTTCTTCTAACATGGTGCATTCTTTTGTCAGGGAACAGGAAGAGAGTGTCAGCAAACTCAACGATCTCTATGAAGAAACGTTCGAGAAATTGGAAATATCCATTGCTGAGTCAGTAGATCTGCAAGTCGAGAATGGAAACTTAAAGGAGCTTATCAAGGGTCTCGAAAACAGAAATCAGGAACTTGAAAAGATGTTCAAAGAACTGTCTGAACAAGTGGATGAACTTCTTGAGAAAAATGCAGAACTCCAGAAAGATAATGATGACCTAGAAGTGTAAAAGAATGACTACAAACTCTGGTACTACAGTATGCTTGGCAAGAAAGATGCTCTTTATACCAAACTGACTGAAGTTCAAGAAAAGCTTGCCAAGGCCGAAGACACTCTTGATGCTTTGAACAAAGGAAAAACAAAACTAGATGATGTCATCGCCATGGGGAGACCAAACAGTAACAAACAAGGCTTAGGTTTTCAAGCTTCAACCTCAAAAAAGGTGAATAAAAGCAAATTTCTCTCGGAGGAATGCTAAGTGAAGACCAGACTACCAAGAAAGTTCTTCATCATACAAAAAGGAATAAATGGACGAAAAGACCTCCTCCTCCCATTCCACTCAGATGTGATTACTGCAAACTTGAAGGCCACAAAACTAAAAACTGTGGAAGCATTGTGAGAGACCTACAAGCAGGAAGACCTATCATCTGGCCGAACGATAAAATCAAGATGAAGCTGATCTCCATCAAATGCGAATGGGTTCCTAAAGTTCAAAACATATGCCATGTTGCCTTCTTATCACATAAGAAGAAATCTAAGGACACAGTTTGGTACTTTGACAGTGGTTGCTCCAAACACATGACCGGTGAAAGGAACTTGCTCAAACATTACAAGGAAATTGATGGAGGATTTGTTGTATTTGGAGATGGTAAAAAGGCTACCCTGGTTGGACAAGGAACAATTGAGAACAATGGCTCACGAGAACTATCTCCAGTGTTCTTTGTTGATGGACTCCAAGAAAACTTAATCAGCATCAGTCAATTGTGTGATGAGGATCTTGTGGTGCAGTTCACCAAGAAAGATTGTCAAGTGATCAATCAAAATCAAGAATGTATCATGAAAGGTTTTCGCTCTAAAAATAATTGTTATCATCTTGTTCAAACATGCAATTTTGGCTCGAAAAAACCACATCATGCTATGGCATGAAAAGCTTGGGCATCTTAACTTCAAAGATCTGATTAGACTCAGTAGAACCGAAGCAGTCAAAGGTCTTCCTCACTTCAAAAACTCCAACGTGGAGTTCTGTGATGAATGTACCAAGAACAAACAGCATAGGAGTTCACACAAGCTGACTGAACACCTCGGATCAACTAAATGTCTTGACCTACTGCACATGGATCTTATTGGTCCTACTGAGGTTGAAAGCTTGGGAGGTAAAAGATATATTTTTGTATGCATTGACGATTATTCTAGATATACTCGGGTAGACTTTTTCAGGGAAAAAGGTGATGCTTTCAAAGCCTTTGAAAAATTATGCAACCGCCTCATGACGAAGAAAGATACCAAAGTGATCATGGACGAGAATTTGAAAACCAATCCTTTGAAGAATATTGCTCGGCTCATGGAATCAAGCATGAATTCTCGGCACCAAAAACTCCTCAACAAAATGGGGTAGTGATGCACCCTGTGAAACCACACTTATACAAGCTTTAATTGTATCAAAATATGTCCAAAATGAGTGCATTTTTACCTTAATTCATTGCACTTTTATGTGTATTTCATGTGTTTTTATTTTTCAAGTGATCATGGTTAGATTTGGCTTATTTAGGTTAAATTTACCATGTTTTTATGTGTTTTTAATAAGACTTTGGCAAACCTAATGCATTGCAATATTGTTTCAGGCATTTAAATGATGAAGAGCGATGTTTGAAAGTTTTATTTTGGAAAATAAGGAATATCTAATGTGATATGTGCCAAGATTCAGAAAAAAAAAAAAAAAAACTTGAAATCTTCCCAGAATGCACCGCACAGGCATGGCGGAGCATAAAAGTACTCCGGAGCGCCGCAAAATGTGCCGCATCAACACTTAGAAAAATTTCAGAGGTGAAAAAGCTTCAGAATGCTCCGCACCTTCTTGGCGGCGCCTAAAACACCTCCGGAGCGCCGCAAAATGCGCCGCAAGCTGAAATTGTGGAAAAAGCTTCAGGATGCGCCGACTCTTCTTCGCGGCGCCTAAAACAGGTCCTGAGCGCCACTTTGGGCGCCACAGTCGCGGTTTGGAGGTTTTCTAACCTCCCGAACACGGTTTTAAAGCCCGTTTTTCGTCATTCTCTTTATTCCAGACTGATGGCAGACTCATAATTCGACATATACATCTCTGCAACTTTGGAGAAGAAGGCCGATAACACCGAAGCATGCCGGAGGAAGTGATAAGAACGTCTTTCTGACTGTGTTCTTCGCATTCTAGGTGTTGTTTTTCTTTTTCTCGCTTTGTAATGTTTAGGATTTGCTTTTAAACATAATTTCCTACTGTTTTCATGTTTGTAAATGGATTTCTATGTTGTTCGTGTTAGAAGTGTTCTAGAACGGGAGTTCGGAATTACTTTTGAAGTACGAATCTATGTTTTTATGGAAGTAATTTGATGATCGATGTTTCTGTGTTAAATTTGGATTAATCTGTAAAGATGTTAAAATTTGCATTAGGATTATGTGTTAGATGCCAACAATTTGATCGATACTCTGTGTTTTTCTAAATCTGCAATTCAAATCATTAATCTGCTAAAGCCCTGAATTAATCGATCAATGTGTATTATCTATTTTTAGTAATCTGGCAATAAATCTAATCTGTCTGCATTTTAATATTAGTAATTAAATCCAGTTTACCATGTTTTATCAATATTTTACCATAATTGTTAGATTATTTACACTATTCTGCATAATTAAATGTTAGAATCTAATCTGTTTGATTTCTGCTTTGCCAAATCGGGAAATAAAAAGTGGAAATTAGATTTTAGTACCGGTCTTGGGAATAAATCACATTAAATGGATTCTGGCATGTACACGCTGATTTGGGAAATGAAATGTGTCGTTTAATCACAATAGGAAAATTTGTATGCTTGGGAAAGACTCAAATTTATGCCTAGACTGATGATTGCAGAATGTTAGATAATTTAATTTGCTTCCATGAAGTCTGTTTCTACAAATTATGAAAATTAGGAAATTATCATATTTTTAATCTTTATAAAATTATTAATTCTGCTGAAATTGATCTTTTTAGACATTGGGAAATGCTAAATCATTATGCAATTTCGCTTCTATATAAAGATGGCATGTTCTAAATCATTACAAGCATATATCTTATTTTTATTTTTATTATTTTAAATTTTTAACTTGCTTTCTTTAAATTTAATGTCACTATTTTTAATTTAATCAACTCTAGAATTAAACAAACTCTTTTCAAAATATAATATATATTATTAATGAACTTAAAATGACTAAGTTTTCTCCAGAATGAAATAATATTCTGAATTCCCTTGGGTTCGACCCGGTATTCACCGGTTTTTATTACTTGATGACAACCATCCGCTTGTGGTAAAATATGAGTGGTAAAAATCACCCCATCAAGTTTTTGGCGCCGTTGCCGGGGAATTTTTGTGAAAATTATGTTGTTTTAAGTTCATTTGAATATATTTATGTTATTTCTACTTTTTAAATATTGTTATAACTTTTTGCTATTCTATGTCGTGCAAGGGCATCATGCTAAATCAGTGTGTGATCCTGAAATTTGAAAGAATATTGGGTTTCTCATCTAAAAAAAGGAAGATTTGCAAGAGAACAAATGTGAGGATGGCGGAAAGTTGTATGCAGCATATATAATTGATGATTTCAAGTGGATAGCCTCGATTGAAAAGCCACCTATACTTCATTTAAAGGTATTAGCACCACACTTGAGGTACGTATTTCTCAATAAATTAGATTACTTTAATTAAATGCATTACATCAAGTGTTGATATTGGATGCTAGAAAAATTGAGATTAAATTCCACCTCTTGACAACATTACAACTTTACTGAGTTTTTTTTAAAGGAAATGCTGGATATTTTAGAATGTTTATCAATAATTTTCCTATGATTGCATTGCCTTTATTTAAACTGTTGTATAAAGATGTGGAATTTGACCTTATAACTCATGAATGACAGGATCATGGAAGTGCACCCACCATTTTGAGCTTTAATTTAGAAAATGATGCATTTGTCTTTGAAAGCTAATTAGGAAAGGGAATTCGCATACTGCTTTTGCATGCTTAGCAATAGTTATTTATGTCTTTTGTTTAATATGTTTGATTTTCTTTTATTTTAGTTTATATGTTTTACTTACAACTAAAAAAAAATATAAAAATGGTTCTTGCATGATTTTCATTATATGTAATTTGAAATGATTCTTATGCAATTGAACTGAGACGAAATAAGAATTTGAGTGATCAATAACTGAAAGAATTTTTGTGGTGATTTAAGTAGAATATGAGAAAGGCTGAAATAAATTGATAGAGGGGTTGACGAAAACGAACATAATTTCATAGATATTTATAGGGGATGATTAGAACTAATTAGGGTGGTTTTACTAAACAGATGAATATGAATATGGATGCAATATTAGGTTTCATTTAAACAAATCACGCAATGTATTTTTGCTACAAAGTCTGTACAAAAACTGAATTTTAGATGCCACTCTTCGTAAATGGTTTTCGAAAACTCAGTTAAGCACCGAAAGTAGCACAAACAAGGCATTTTGGGTTTCATTCATACTAATAATGCGTAAAAACTTGTTTGAGCACCACATGTAGTATTAAATGGAATCGTTGGGTTTGTGCCAAACTTGAATTTTTACAAAAGTCCATTCTAATTCATCTCCAATTAGCTCAAATTTAATCATAGATCTTCTAATTGGGCTTAAAACCAACCCATTTAATGTAAACCTTAAAAAATAATAATAAATAAATAAATAATAATAATAATAATAATAATAATAATAATAATAATAAAATAGTCATCTCCCTCCTGTTCTATCTTTCACAGTCCTCTCTCTATTGAATCTCACAACCGCAGTCATCATCCTCAATTTCCTGTCCACCACAGTTTAAAAAATAATAATAATAATAAATAAAAATAAAAATAATAATAATAATAAAAATAATAATAATCTATTTTTGTTTGTCTTTATTATCATATTTATGGTTTATGCATGTTTTTATTTCGATTTTATATGTTACGTTATGCTTAATTGTTTAGGTCTTTAATTTTGTTAATAAAATATGCCCCACCATATTTCTAATTTAATAATTAAGTAGTGCATGTTATGTGGTGAAAGTAGAAGCTGAAATGTACTCGATAATTGAAGCTGAAATTGAGGCTCAAGAACCCTAATTTCTCAAATTTGAGGATTCTTGTTCCAAGTGCTTCCAAAGCTTCACTTATGGTAAGAATATCAATCCTAGTCAATAATTCATTTAATTTTGTGATTGGGAATGTATTATTGTTGGTATTTGTGTTGTTGCTTTGATTTTGGGTTTATTAGAATGTGGGATTAAAACTTGGTTTAAGTGCATGAATGTTAGGTTGAAGTAAACAATATGGTATTAGAACATGTTTTCAAGCTCAACTTCAAAAGTTTCAAATTATTTATCAAAATTTTAGGATTGCAGTATTCTAAAAACTGAAATTACAGCTTGGGAATTCTGAAAATTTGTTTAAAATGAGTTAAAATAACATGTTTAAGCTTTTAAGTTGATCTATAAATATTGTTAACCATGTTGTTTTAATCTACATTAATAACTTTTGGTAACATTAAAGCTTGAAACCTCATGTTTTTCTAATTTATGAAAAAGAAACATTTTTATTATAAAAACTCATCCTATCAATTTTTAACTAAAAATGCAAACTTATGATATTTAAAACAATAAACTAAAAGTTCTTGATCATTAATTCGAATCATTAATAAGAAATAGTTTGCTAATTTGGTTAGCTTTGAGCATTAAATCTGAGATTTTTAACAAAAAGGGAGTTGTCATAACTTAAAATTGTGTTCTTTTTAATAATAAGTTTTAAGTTCTAAAAAGTGATTTTCTTAAATTTGTAAGAAATTTAGAACTTATAGCTTGTAAAATAAAATATATTGGTGTTGTTTAGATCCCATATTCTAGGTTGATATATGTTTGCTTTATATATTGCACTTAAGTTAAACTTTTGGTTTAAACTTAAGTGTGAGGATGGAGAGCAATGCATATATTTAACACTAACCCGAAGTTTTTGTGTAACCAGGTTCCACAAATAATATATAAGAAATACCTTACTACTTGGTTGGATGTTTTTTTATATGAATATTGGCTTGTTCTGCTACGCACTACTTTGGTGTTTTATTTGTATTTAATATGGTAAGCATGTGGTTAAGTTTATATTTATGTTTAAGTTATGTTTATGCATGTTTTTAATTCTAATAAAGTAGCTCTTACTTAAATCATGTTAAACTGGAATGTTGTGAGCTGTTGATTTGATAATAGGAAAGTAAATAACCATGATAATTGATGAAGAAGCGGGATTAATGATGTTGAAGTGTCGAATCTTTATGATTTTACACAATGCAGGCATTAAAATCAATAAATTATGATGTATAGATCATATTAAAAAAGCTAAAATTTTTATCTATTTAAAAGGTATGATCTAATTCAGTCTAACTTTTTAAATGCACGATATAGTCTTATTTTTGAATTTAAAAAGTTTTAATCCCACATTTTAAATCTTTCATTATGCACTTAAATTAAACTGGTAGTTCAGTTTAAGTGTGAGGATGGAGGAGCTTCTATTATGATCACATTTTCAAAATTCTTCATCAACAGGTCCATTTAGTTTATTCAATGTATAAATCATTTATTTAACACACCATACTCAGGGTTGAATTATCATGAAGAATGAGGGTATATTTTGCTATAGCTGCTGGCATTTTGCTGTAAATTCTGCTCTAGAGCTTATGATGTTTTGCTTTGGTGAATTCTGAAATTTATTATCTATCAAATCTGTCCATACTTATTAAAGTTGCTGAAAATTGCTGTTAAATGTTATAATTTGGATTATGGATGGTGTTTTATGATTCTGATTACTTTGGAATTCTCATATGCACTAACAATCATATTTTCTTGAGTAATTGTTATATATACATATTAGAAGCAGAATATGCCAACAAAGGAGCAAGATGACAACCGTGATGATGAAGTGAAATTCAGAGTCCTAAACATTCCAGGTGTGGTCTTTTCATGTTTTATGTTTACTGATTTGAATGGAATAAATTTGTAAGAGCTTAGTTATGTTTTTAATATTTCCCTATGTTTAGAATAAATATGGTAAATGCTTTAGGTTGGATATGTTGACTATGTTAGATTAAATTGTGTTTTCACATTGCGCTATTATTTGAATTACCACATCACAGCCAATCTTAAGAGAAATCTGAATAAGTCTAACTGTTCTGCTTAGATCCGATTTTACAACTTAATGAGCATTATGATTCTTAGTTTAAAGTCCTAGACTTTGTTAAATTGTCATGCTAGTTGTTCGAACTTTGGTGACGATTCTATTTACTCTGCAGAAAGCTTTTTGATTATTTAGACTGGTTTACTTGTCATGTGGAGAGTTATCATTATTTATATATGAATATGCTCGTTCCATGTCTCCTTAAATGCTTAATTACAATAAAATCAGAGTAAAACCCATATTTAAAAAAAAAAACAAACAAATGAAATGAAGAAAAACAGTAATTATATCTTGCAAAAAGAAAAGAAAAGGAAAAAATAGAAAATGCAAGATCAAAAAAAAAAAAGAAAAAAAAATCCGAATAAAGGGGTATTAAACAGAATAATTATAAACTCTTGGCTATATGACTGGCACGTATTCTTAGACATGAGTAGCTTTTGGAATTCAACCGTCTACAACTCAGCTAAAGTGTCTAGAATAATTGTGAAACCGAGTCATTAATTGAGCATATTTGAAGACGGGAATAGAAAAGCATATTTACATTATTCACTCTCCCATTTTGAGTTACTATGTGTGATTAATCTGCTTTTTGTACTGTAAGTGCTTTGGATATCTGGTTTTGATAGCTGATGCATGACAATTCACCTTATTCTAGCACATTAAACTTTGAACCCTTTTAGCTCATTGCGTTGTTGAAATCTATGATTTGGCATAACTGTAGTGACTTTATCCTTATTATCTTGATTGGCAAGTGATGTGTTAATTGACTTCATTGCTCAAGGGACGAGCAATATTTAAGTGTGAGGATGTTGATGCACCCTGTGAAACCACACTTATACAAGCTTGAATTGTATCAAAATATGTCCAAAATGAGTGCATTTTTACCTTAATTCATTGCACTTTTATGTGTATTTCATGTGTTTTTATTTTTCAAGTGATCATGGTTAGATTTGGCTTATTTAGGTTAAATTTACCATGTTTTTATGTGTTTTTAATAAGACTTTGGCAAACCTAATGCATTGCAATATTGTTTCAGGCATTTAAATGATGAAGAGCGATGTTTGAAAGTTTTATTTTGGAAAATAAGGAATATCTAATGTGATATGTGCCAAGATTCAGAAAAAAAAAAAAAACTTGAAATCTTCCCAGAATGCACCGCACAGGCATGGCGGAGCATAAAAGTACTCCGGAGCGCCGCAAAATGCGCCGCATCAACACTTAGAGAAATTTCAGAGGTGAAAAAGCTTCAGAATACTCCGCACCTTCTTGGCGGCGCCTAAAACACCTCCGGAGCGCCGCAAAATGCGCCGCAAGCTGAAATTGTGGAAAAAGCTTCAGGATGCGCCGACTCTTCTTCGCGGCGCCTAAAACAGGTCCTGAGCGCCACTTTGGGCGCCACAGTCGCGGTTTGGAGGTTTTCTAACCTCCCGAACACGGTTTTAAAGCCCGTTTTTAGTCATTCTCTTTATTCCAGACTGATGGCAGACTCATAATTCGACATATACATCTCTGCAACTTTAGAGAAGAAGGCCGATAACACCGAAGCATGCCGGAGGAAGTGATAAGAACGTCTTTCTGACTGTGTTCTTCGCATTCTAGGTGTTGTTTTTCTTTTTCTCGCTTTGTAATGTTTAGGATTTGCTTTTAAACATAATTTCCTACTGTTTTCATGTTTGTAAATGGATTTCTATGTTGTTCGTGTTAGAAGTTTTCTAGAACGGGAGTTCAGAATTACTTTTGAAGTACGAATCTATGTTTTTATGGAAGTAATTTGATGATCGATGTTTCTGTGTTAAATTTGGATTAATCTGTAAAGATGTTAAAATTTGCATTAGGATTATGTGTTAGATGCCAACAATTTGATCGATACTCTGTGTTTTTCTAAATCTGCAATTCAAATCATTAATCAGCTAAAGCCCTGAATTAATCGATCAATCTGTATTATCTATTTTTAGTAATCTGGCAATAAATCTAATCTGTCTGCATTTTAATATTAGTAATTAAATCCAGTTTACCATGTTTTAACAATATTTTACCATAATTGTTAGATTATTTACACTATTCTGCATAATTAATTGTTAGAATCTAATCTGTTTGATTTCTGCTTTGCCAAATCGGGAGATAAAAAGTGGAAATTAGATTTTAGTACCGGTCTTGGGAATAAATCACATTAAATGGATTCTGGCATGTACACGCTGATTTGGGAAATGAAATGTGTCGTTTAATCACAATAGGAAAATTTGTATGCTTGGGAAAGACTCAAATTTATGCCTAGACTGATGATTGCAGAATGTTAGATAATTTAATTTGCTTCCATGAAGTCTGTTTCTACAAATTATGAAAATTAGGAAATTATCATATTTTTAATCTTTATAAAATTATTAATTCTGCTGAAATTGATCTTTTTAGACATTGGGAAATGCTAAATCATTATGCAATTTCGCTTCTATATAAAGATGGCATGTTCTAAATCATTACAAGCATATATCTTATTTTTATTTTTATTATTTTAAATTTTTAACTTGCTTTCTTTAAATTTAATGTCACTATTTTTAATTTAATCAACTCTAGAATTAAACAAACTCTTTTCAAAATATAATATATATTATTAATGAACTTAAAATGACTAAGTTTTCTCCAGAATGAAATAATATTCTGAATTCCCTTGGGTTCGACCCGGTATTCACCGGTTTTTATTACTTGATGACAACCATCCGCTTGTGGTAAAATATGAGTGGTAAAAATCACACCATCAAGTTTTTGGCGCCGTTGCCGGGGAATTTTTGTGAAAATTATGTTGTTTTAAGTTCATTTGAATATATTTATGTTATTTCTAATTTTTAAATATTGTTATAACTTTTTGCTATTCTATGTCGAGCAAGGGCATCATGCTAAATCAGTGTGTGATCCTGAAATTTGAAAGAATATTGGGTTTCTCATCTAAAAAAAGGAAGATTTGCAAGAGAACAAATGTGAGGATGGCGGAAAGTTGTATGCAGCATATATAATTGATGATTTCAAGTGGATAGCCTCGATTGAAAAGCCACCTATACTTCATTTAAAGGTATTAGCACCACACTTGAGGTACGTATTTCTCAATAAATTAGATTACTTTAATTAAATGCATTACATCAAGTGTTGATATTGGATGCTAGAAAAATTGAGATTAAATTCCACCTCTTGACAACATTACAACTTTACTGAGTTTTTTTTAAAGGAAATGCTGGATATTTTAGAATGTTTATCAATAATTTTCCTATGATTGCATTGCCTTTATTTAAACTGTTGTATAAAGATGTGGAATTTGACCTTATAACTCATGAATGACAGGATCATGGAAGTGCACCCACCATTTTGAGCTTTAATTTAGAAAATGATGCATTTGTCTTTGAAAGCTAATTAGGAAAGGGAATTCGCATACTGCTTTTGCATGCTTAGCAATAGTTATTTATGTCTTTTGTTTAATATGTTTGATTTTCTTTTATTTTAGTTTATATGTTTTACTTACAACTAAAAAAAAATATAAAAATGGTTCTTGCATGATTTTCATTATATGTAATTTGAAATGATTCTTATGCAATTGAACTGAGACGAAATAAGAATTTGAGTGATCAATAACTGAAAGAATTTTTGTGGTGATTTAAGTAGAATATGAGAAAGGCTGAAATAAATTGATAGAGGGGTTGACGAAAACGAACATAATTTCATAGATATTTATAGGGGATGAATAGAACTAATTAGGGTGGTTTTACTAAACAGATGAATATGAATATGGATGCAATATTAGGTTTCATTTAAACAAATCACGCAATGTATTTTTGCTACAAAGTCTGTACAAAAACTGAATTTTAGATGCCACTCTTCGTAAATGGTTTTCGAAAACTCAGTTAAGCACCGAAAGTAGCACAAACAAGGCATTTTGGGTTTCATTCATACTAATAATGCGTAAAAACTTGTTTGAGCACCACATGTAGTATTAAATGGAATCGTTGGGTTTGTGCCAAACTTGAATTTTTACAAAAGTCCATTCTAATTCATCTCCAATTAGCTCAAATTTAATCATAGATCTTCTAATTAGGCTTAAAAACCTACCCATTTAATGTAAACCTTAAAAAATAATAATAAATAAATAAATAAATAATAATAATAATAATAATAATAATAATAATAATAATAAAATAGTCATCTCCCTCCTGTTCTATCTTTCACAGTCCTCTCTCTATTGAATCTCACAACCGCAGTCATCATCCTCAATTTCCTGTCCACCACAGTTTAAAAAATAATAATAATAATAAATAAAAATAAAAATAATAATAAAAATAAAAATAATAATAATCTGTTTTTGTTTGTCTTTATTATCATATTTATGGTTTATGCATGTTTTTATTTCGATTTTATATGTTACGTTATGCTTAATTGTTTAGGTCTTTAATTTTGTTAATAAAATATGCCCCACCATATTTCTAATTTAATAATTAAGTAGTGCATGTTATGTGGTGAAAGTAGAAGCTGAAATGTACTCGATAATTGAAGCTGAAATTGAGGCTCAAGAACCCTAATTTCTCAAATTTGAGGATTCTTGTTCCAAGTGCTTCCAAAGCTTCACTTATGGTAAGAATATCTATCCTAGTCAATAATTCATTCAATTTTGTGATTGGGAATGTATTATTGTTGGTATTTGTGTTGTTGCTTTGATTTTGGGTTTATTAGAATGTGGGATTAAAACTTGGTTTAAGTGCATGAATGTTAGGTTGAAGTAAACAATATGGTATTAGAACATGTTTTCAAGCTCAACTTCAAAAGTTTCAAATTATTTATCAAAATTTTAGGATTGCAGTATTCTAAAAACTGAAATTACAGCTTGGGAATTCTGAAAATTTGTTTAAAATGAGTTAAAATAACATGTTTAAGCTTTTAAGTTGATCTATAAATATTGTTAACCATGTTGTTTTAATCTACATTAATAACTTTTGGTAACATTAAAGCTTGAAACCTCATGTTTTTCTAATTTATGAAAAAGAAACATTTTTATTATAAAAACTCATCCTATCAATTTTTAACTAAAAATGCAAACTTATGATATTTAAAACAATAAACTAAAAGTTCTTGATCATTAATTCGAATCATTAATAAGAAATAGTTTGCTAATTTGGTTAGCTTTGAGCATTAAATCTGAGATTTTTAACAAAAAGGGAGTTGTTATAACTTAAAATTGTGTTCTTTTTAATAATAAGTTTTAAGTTCTAAAAAGTGATTTTCTTAAATTTGTAAGAAATTTAGAACTTATAGCTTGTAAAATAAAATATATTGGTGTTGTTTAGATCCCATATTCTAGGTTGATATATGTTTGCTTTATATATTGCACTTAAGTTAAACTTTTGGTTTAAACTTAAGTGTGAGGATGGAGAGCAATGCATATATTTAACACTAACCCGAAGTTTTTGTGTAACCAGGTTCCACAAATAATGTATAAGAAATATCTTACTACTTGGTTGGATGTTTTTTTTATATGAATATTGGCTTGTTCTGCTACGCACTACTTTGGTGTTTTATTTGTATTTAATATGGTAAGCATGTGGTTAAGTTTATATTTATGTTTAAGTTATGTTTATGCATGTTTTTAATTCTAATAAAATAGCTCTTACTTAAATCATGTTAAACTGGAATGTTGTGAGCTGTTGATTTGATAATAGGAAAGTAAATAACCATGATAATTGATGAAGAAGCGGGATTAATGATGTTGAAGTGTCGAATCTTTATGATTTTACACAATGCAGGCATTAAAATCAATAAATTATGATGTATAGATCATATTAAAAAAGCTAAAATTTTTATCTATTTAAAAGGTATGATCTAATTCAGTCTAACTTTTTAAATGCATGATATAGTCTTATTTTTGAATTTAAAAAGTTTTAATCCCACATTTTAAATCTTTCATTATGCACTTAAATTAAACTGGTAGTTCAGTTTAAGTGTGAGGATGGAGGAGCTTCTATTATGATCACATTTTCAAAATTCTTCATCAACAGGTCCATTTAGTTTATTCAATGTATAAATCATTTATTTAACACACCATACTCAGGGTTGAATTATCATGAAGAATGATGGTATATTTTGCTATAGCTGTTGGCATTTTGCTGTAAATTCTGCTCTAGAGCTTATGATGTTTTGCTTTGGTGAATTCTGAAATTTATTATCTATCAAATCTGTCCATACTTATTAAAGTTGCTGAAAATTGCTGTTAAATGTTATAATTTGGATTATGGATGGTGTTTTATGATTCTGATTACTTTGGAATTCTCATATGCACTAACAATCATATTTTCTTGAGTAATTGTTATATATACATATTAGAAGCAGAATATGCCAACAAAGGAGCAAGATGACAACCGTGATGATGAAGTGAAATTCAGAGTCCTAAACATTCCAGGTGTGGTCTTTTCATGTTTTATGTTTACTGATTTGAATGGAATAAATTTGTAAGAGCTTAGTTATGTTTTTAATATTTCCCTATGTTTAGAATAAATATGGTAAATGCTTTAGGTTGGATATGTTGACTATGTTAGATTAAATTGTGTTTTCACAGTGCGCTATTATTTGAATTACCACATCACAGCCAATCTTAAGAGAAATCTGAATAAGTCTAACTGTTCTGCTTAGATCCGATTTTACAACTTAATGAGCATTATGATTCTTAGTTTAAAGTCCTAGACTTTGTTAAATTGTCATGCTAGTTGTTCGAACTTTGGTGACGATTCTATTTACTATGCAGAAAGCTTTTTGATTATTTAGACTGGTTTACTTGTCATGTGGAGAGTTATCATTATTTATATATGAATATGCTCGTTCTATGTCTCCTTAAATGCTTAATTACAATAAAGTCAGAGTAAAACCCATATTTAAAAAAAAACAAACAAAATGAAATGAAGAAAAACAGTAATTATATCTTGCAAAAAGAAAAGAAAAGGAAAAAATAGAAAATGCAAGATCAAAAAAAAAAAAAGAAAAAAAAATCCGAATAAAGGGGTATTAAACAGAATAATTATAAACTCTTGGCTATATGACTGGCACGTATTCTTAGACATGAGTAGCTTTTGGAATTCAACCGTCTACAACTCAGCTAAAGTGTCTAGAATAATTGTGAAACCGAGTCATTAATTGAGCATATTTGAAGACGGGAATAGAAAAGCATATTTACATTATTCACTCTCCCATTTCGAGTTACTATGTGTGATTAATCTGCTTTTTGTACTGTAAGTGCTTTGGATATCTGGTTTTGATAGCTGATGCATGACAATTTACCTTATTCTAGCACATTAAACTTTGAACCCTTTTAGCTCATTGCGTTGTTGAAATCTATGATTTGGCATAACTGTAGTGACTTTATCCTTATTATCTTGATTGGCAAGTGATGTGTTAATTGACTTCATTGCTCAAGGGACGAGCAATATTTAAGTGTGAGGATGTTGATGCACCCTGTGAAACCACACTTATACAAGCTTGAATTGTATCAAAATATGTCCAAAATGAGTGCATTTTTACCTTAATTCATTGCACTTTTATGTGTATTTCATGTGTTTTTATTTTTCAAGTGATCATGGTTAGATTTGGCTTATTTAGGTTAAATTTACCATGTTTTTATGTGTTTTTAATAAGACTTTGGCAAACCTAATGCATTGCAATATTGTTTCAGGCATTTAAATGATGAAGAGCGATGTTTGAAAGTTTTATTTTGGAAAATAAGGAATATCTAATGTGATATGTGCCAAGATTCAGAAAAAAAAAAAAAAAAAAAAACTTGAAATCTTCCCAGAATGCACCGCACAGGCATGGCGGAGCATAAAAGTACTCCGGAGCGCCGCAAAATGCGCCGCATCAACACTTAGAAAAATTTCAGAGGTGAAAAAGCTTCAGAATGCTCCGCACCTTCTTGGCGGCGCCTAAAACACCTCCGGAGCGCCGCAAAATGCGCCGCAAGCTGAAATTGTGGAAAAAGCTTCAGGATGCGCCGACTCTTCTTCGCGGCGCCTAAAACAGGTCCTGAGCGCCACTTTGGGCGCCACAGTCGCGGTTTGGAGGTTTTCTAACCTCCCGAACACGGTTTTAAAGCCCGTTTTTCGTCATTCTCTTTATTCCAGACTGATGGCAGACTCATAATTCGACATATACATCTCTGCAACTTTGGAGAAGAAGGCCGATAACACCGAAGCATGCCGGAGGAAGTGATAAGAACGTCTTTCTGACTGTGTTCTTCGCATTCTAGGTGTTGTTTTTCTTTTTCTCGCTTTGTAATGTTTAGGATTTGCTTTTAAACATAATTTCCTACTGTTTTCATGTTTGTAAATGGATTTCTATGTTGTTCGTGTTAGAAGTGTTCTAGAACGGGAGTTCGGAATTACTTTTGAAGTACGAATCTATGTTTTTATGGAAGTAATTTGATGATCGATGTTTCTGTGTTAAATTTGGATTAATCTGTAAAGATGTTAAAATTTGCATTAGGATTATGTGTTAGATGCCAACAATTTGATCGATACTCTGTGTTTTTCTAAATCTGCAATTCAAATCATTAATCTGCTAAAGCCCTGAATTAATCGATCAATCTGTATTATCTATTTTTAGTAATCTGGCAATAAATCTAATCTGTCTGCATTTTCATATTCGTAATTAAATCCAGTTTACCATGTTTTATCAATATTTTACCATAATTGTTAGATTATTTACACTATTCTGCATAATTAAATGTTAGAATCTAATCTGTTTGATTTCTGCTTTGCCAAATCGGGAGATAAAAAGTGGAAATTAGATTTTAGTACCGGTCTTGGGAATAAATCACATTAAATGGATTCTGGCATGTACACGCTGATTTGGGAAATGAAATGTGTCGTTTAATCACAATAGGAAAATTTGTATGCTTGGGAAAGACTCAAATTTATGCCTAGACTGATGATTGCAGAATGTTAGATAATTTAATTTGCTTCCATGAAGTCTGTTTCTACAAATTATGAAAATTAGGAAATTATCATATTTTTAATCTTTATAAAATTATTAATTCTGCTGAAATTGATCTTTTTAGACATTGGGAAATGCTAAATCATTATGCAATTTCGCTTCTATATAAAGATGGCATGTTCTAAATCATTACAAGCATATATCTTATTTTTATTTTTATTATTTTAAATTTTTAACTTGCTTTCTTTAAATTTAATGTCACTATTTTTAATTTAATCAACTCTAAAATTAAACAAACTCTTTCAAAATATAATATATATTATTAATGAACTTAAAATGACTAAGTTTTCTCCAGAATGAAATAATATTCTGAATTCTCTTGGGTTCGACCCGGTATTCACCGGTTTTTATTACTTGATGACAACCATCCGCTTGCGGTAAAATATGAGTGGTAAAAATCACCCCATCAGGTAGTTGAAAGGAAAAATCGCACGCTGCAAGAAATGTCAATGGTCATGCTAAATGCCAAAAATGTAGCTGAGTTCTTATGGGCTGAGGCCATCAACACTGCATGCTATACCATAAATCGAGTCTACTTGAGACCTAACTCCCTCATGACTCCATATGAGATATGGAATGGTAAAAAGGCTTCTATCACTTACTTTCATATCTTTGGTAGCAAATGTTTTGTCTTAAATGACAGGGAACATAAGGGAAAATTCCAATAAAAGAGTCATGAAGGAGTGTTCGTGGAATACTCTATCACAAGCAGAGCATACATGATATATATTCCAAAGACCAGGAAAGTTCTTGAGTCCACAAACGTTGCCATAGAAGATGTCTCATGCAAAGATCTTGCTCATCTAAATGATGATGAAATTCCATCAACATTACCTAGTAGTCAGAATTCAGGACAGACCAATGCTAAAAAAATCATAATTGGCGCAGAGTCCACGGAAGGAGTCCAAACTCCCAGTCTGGACACCTTGTCTCTTGACTCTGAATCCCAGAAAGACCTCAACGGACGCATTCACAAACATCATGACCCTGAAGATATAATAGGTGATGTCAATGAAAGAGGAAAACTCGAGGGAAGAAGATCGACTTCAAAGAACTAGCAGGCTTGCACTGCTATACATCCAAGATCGAACCATCCAAAGTGGAAGAGGCTCTCCAGGATGAGCATTGATAAACGCCATGCAGGATGAACTACTTCAGTTTAAAAGAAATGAAGTTTGGACTCTTTTCAAAAGACCCAAAGATAAGAACATAATCAGTACCAAGTGGATCTTTCGCAACAAAAGTGATGAAAAATGGAACATTACCAGAAACAAGGGACGTCTAGTTGCTCAAGGATACACACAGGTTGAAGGAGTGGACTTCAGCGAGACATTTACCCCCGTAGCCAGACTTGAAGCAGTTCGACTCGTATTATCCATAGCATGCTCATTAGGGTCCAAGCTTTATCAAATGGATGTCAAGAGCGCTTTCCTAAATGGATGGCTCAACGAAGAAGTGTACGTGGAACAGCCAAAAGGATTCGAGGATCCTCATTATCCACAACATGTCTACAAGCTCAACAAAGCACTGTACGGCTTGAAACAAGCTCCTAGAGCTTGGTACGAGAGGCTCTCCAAGTACCTGCTTGAACATGGATTTGAAAGAGGAAGTCTCGGCAAAACCTTGTTCATCAAAAGAGAAAGCAAAGGAATCCTAATTGCTTAAGTCTATGTTGATGATATAGTCTTTGGATCAACACACAATGTGCTCAATGACCACTTCATCGAAATAATGGGTAAGGAATTCGAAATGAGCATGGTTGGGGAACTAACCTATTTTCTTGGCTTGCAGGTAGCACAAAAGAAAGATGGCATATTTCAAGTATGTTCGGAACATTGTCAAAAAGTTTGGCATGGAATCCAGCAAACCCGTCCGAACTCCTATAGGGACTAATGACAGATTGAGCAAAGATCCCAGTGGTCAAAGTGTGGATCAGAAACTCTATCGAAGCATCATTGGAAGCCTACTATACTTAGCCACAAGTCGACCCAACATAAGCTATGCAGTTGGAGTATGTGCTCGCTATCAAACTGATCCCAAGGAATCCCACTTGAAAGCAGTCAAAAGAGTGATCAAATATGTTTCAGGGACAAGTGATCTTGGTATATGGTATTCTAAAGAATCTAATCTTTCACTACTTGGTTATAGTGATGCAGATTGGGCAGGTGACGCAGACGATAGAAAGAGCACAACCGAAGGTTGTTTCTACATCGGAACCAACCTAGTCAGTTGGTATAGCAAGAAACAAAGCTCCATCTCACTCTCTACTGCCGAGGCTGAATACATTGCAGCTGGAAGTTGTTGTGCACAATTGCTGTGGATGAAGCAAATGATGCTAGACTGTGGAATCGATCAAGAAGTCCTCACCATTCTATGCGACAACATGAGTGCAATCAACATCTCAAAGAATCCTGTCCAACATGGAAGAACCAAGCATATTGAACTCCGACACCACTTTATTAGAAATCTTGTTGAAGAAGGAATTGTGTCCATCCAACATGTCGGAACTACTGAGCAACATGCGGATATTTTCATTAAGGCACTAGATCGAGAAAGATTCGAAAAATTGAGGAGAGATCTCGGATTATGCACGATCACCTAATATCCCAAAAATTGTGGAATAAGTTTTATATTTGAGCAATTTTCATATTTTTACATATATTTTATTACCTTAATTATTTTATTCTATCGTGTGGAATATTAACTCTTTTGGAAAGAAATCCTTGCAGATCTACCATGGTTACAATTCAATATGGTAGGAGTTAATTTTTAAACTTAATTTGACAGCCCATCATTACACGTCTAGGGAAGGGATCGGTGGGAACGGTTATTCACTTCCAAAATTCAAAAATATGATCATTACCGGCCTTGGAAACCGAGATCCACTTCCATATCTCAACTAAGGGAAGTTTCTCAAATCGTGCGCATATTCCCTTGATCGTGTTTCCTTATTTCCACAAACCCCCCGTTCTATAAAATTCTTCGAAAATTCTGTGATACTTCACTTGTTCTTATCAAAAAGTTTTCCTTTTCAGCAACCATGGTGAAAACTCGCGGGAGCCAGAGTTCGAAATCGCAAGACCCCACCCCTACTTCATCCAAAGGAAGTAAGAAGGTGATATCCCCTGAGGAATCCAGTGCCAAGGGACGTGCGAAAGCTGTTCAAAAGGCGATTGTGGAGCAGACCATCTCTGAAACTCCATCTCTTGTTGCTGTTCCATTCCCTTCTTCATCTCCATCCACTGCCGGAGAGAAGGTTACCACTGTTGCTATTCAAGATCCTCTCGACAATTGAGCCGAAGTAGCCGGAGCCCAAAAGATGAAAGAAAAAGTTGTCTCTACCACCAAACCACGAGAAAAGGCCGTGGCTAGGAAGAACACTTCAATAAGTGAGCGTGTTGTAGCGGACATTGCAAAGGCATTGCAACCTATAGAGGCGATTCAGGCCGACCTTCCCTCGTTGGGTGCAAGCAAAAAATCCGAAGCAGTCATGCCTGCAAATGATACAAATCCTCTGCCAAAAGATGCAACAAAGGTGTCCACTGGAAAGTCCAAGAAGAAAACTCCAGCCAAGAAGGCTGTTGTGCAATCTGGTGCTGCATCTGAACCTGGTCCTGTCTCAACCACTGAGGAAAACCCCGCTGAACCACTGCAAATCACTGCCACAGTGCTTCAAACCAGTTCACCCAAGGCGACGGAACCGGTCACTGAACAACTTGATGAAGATGAACTTGACTCAGATTATGTGCAAGAGTCAGATGATGAAAGCTCTGGAGATGAATCCATGATTGACATAAGTGATGAAGAGAAGAATGATGATGTCAACGAAATAACTGAAGAGATTGCCTGGACCGCAAGCCAGAAGAGGAAGCATGAACTAAGGAGAGAACCAGAAGCTACCGCCCCTGCCAAAGAACCTTCTCCTACTGAGAGTGAACAAGAATTTGAAGAGGCCGAAGATTCATCCAGCTCTGAAGATGAAGACAACAAAGAGTCTGAAGGAGACACCGAACACCCTCAAGACAGTGACCCTGAACCCATTGAGGGGGAGAATCCCACTGAAGACAAGTCCGAAGAATTGGGTTCACAGGATACCCAAAGTGATGAAGATGGATCCGACCAAGAGAGTGAAGAAGGAGGATCAGATGAGGAATCTGGAGAAGAAGAAGAGTCTGATCACATAGTAGTGGAGGATCCCCAGACTGAAACTCGAGAACCAACTCCTCCAGCAAGGAGTTCACCAAAGGAGTCCGAACCAAAGAAGCGGACTCGTTCAGAACCAGAAGGGTCTTCCAAAGCCACTGGATCCAAGAAGAGGAAGATTGTCGTGTCATCATCTGAAAAACATGAACTAGAGATCATTGATGCAAGGAATGCCATATCCACTGACTTCTACTATGAGGTGTCCGAGCAATACTTCACAACTGTCCTGGAAAAGATGAAGGTGCACCCAGAGATTCGGTTTGCTGCTATCATATATGAGGAGATGGGATGGCACAAATACTTTGTAATACCCGAGAATTTTGCAACATAAAATAAATAAATAGATAATAAATAAATACAATACTTAAATAAATATAATACATGGATAAAGAATCATAAGAAAATGAGAAATGGAATTTAATTTAAAAAGGAATCAAAATTCCAAGAACCCGTGAAGTCGAAAATATTTTAATTAAATAAATTATTGCACGGGAACCAAATAAAGATGGACTCAATATTTCGAATCCGAAATTAAATTGAGATCCAAATAAAATTAAGATAGGAGTTTTGTAATACCCTACATTATTCTAAATATATTTTAAATTAATCCATTTATTTATATATTAAAATCATTATTACGTGTGTAATTACTATACGCATAATTATTAATTAACACTTTATTTTATTATAATAATAATAATAATAATAATAATAATAATAATAATAATAATAATAATAATAACAAAACAATCTATATATACATAGCAAAATAATTGGAAAACAAATATTTAGTCTATATTTATTAATATGACAAGATTCACTCTATTTTTAGTATATTGTCAAATCCAATATGATAGAAAAAGATTTGGAATAAATCTTTGATTTTAAATCCCTAAATGTAACGCCCAGTACTCCATTCAAAATTTAATCTTCTTCATCTATTGTGCTATTCAAATCAATTCTATTTACACAAAAAAAATAAAATAGAAGGAATTAATAAATAACTAGAACAATATATATTATATATTTAATGTAGCATATCTTTAAAATGATATGAAATATATATTATATATTTAAAATATGTGTAGGATATCTAGAAGACAACAAAAAGATAGTTGGAGTAAATCTTGGGAAGATTTAACTTCCAATTCTGCCGACCCTTCACCCCTTTTTAAACCAAATTCCCATCATCTTCATATCGGGTTGCTAAAAAAAAAGATTTATACATACAAAAAAAAAAGAGAAGAACGAAGAGAATAGAAAAAAAAATATAGAGATTAGATCGTTGAACGACTTCGACGGAGAAGAAGGCACTTGGACGAGATCCAACACTCCACAGCCGTAGGTTGGTGAAGGAGGGAGAACGGAGGATCTCGGAGGACGAACGAAGAATGTGGAAGCCACGCCTACGAATTTGGCGAGCCGATAATCCAATCTCAAGTAAGTTAATACTTACATGGTTTTGAGAGTAACTAAAACATTCAAACCTAAAAGTTTAAACAAGATTTCGAAAATCTGTCAACGTATGATTTTTACCGGCACAACAGTCTTGTCGAATTTTTCGAACCTTAAAACGACTTCGAACGGAAAAACTTAAAACACGAAAAACGTTTCTAAGACTTAGATCCATCTACTGTAAAATTTTCAGAATTTTTCATGATGACTTGTTATATGAAATCCACCCGAAACCGAACTGCTTGAAATTAGATCTTGAATTCTTGACAGAACTTAGGTCCGATCTTGATCACGTTTTTTACATTAGTTCTATACCGATTTAGATCTTTAGCCGAACATAAAAGTTGTAGATAAATGTTTTAAGAAGGTCTCTGTAAAATTTCGTTGAGTTTGGAGTTGATTTGCTATGGTAGATCTTGATAATCTTGAACTGTTGTACACGAAATTCGGTCAGGTTTATGGTAGGACGAAAATTGACGTTTTTGACCTGTTTCGGTATCTCGGATTGAAAAAGTTAAAACAAGAAAAATTGTTCATCTCGATGTTTCGGAGTCAGTGGTAAAATTTCAGAATTTTTGGAATTAAACTCGATTTTTAATGAATTTTAGAGTAAACTGTGGTTGACCGAGTCAAATCTTGAAATCTTGTTGAAATGGTGAAACTAGCCTTTAAGGTTTAAACGAGTAGAAGACTCTTTGAAATAAGATACACGAAACGAGAAGATAAAAATATGGCGGGTTATGACTAAGCTAGATACTGTCAATGTTCTCTGCGGCTTGGGACATAAGAGCCCAAGTGTATGTCTAGGTTGACGTAAGAGCCCTAGCGAAACACTAATCGTATGGCTAGCGGACGGATTAACTCTAACTAAAAGATCGACCATGATACTTGTGGACATAAGAGCCCAGGCGTAAGGCTGGCGGACATAAGAGCCCTAGCGATGATGATCTCTAAAAGATATAAAACGAGAAGTTTGCGAGAATTCCAAATTAAATCTGTATTAAATTGTGCTTTTATATTTATGGCAATTTATTTAATTACTTTGCAAGCTATATTTAAGATCGTATGGAATCCATGACTTTTAAATTATGCGATTAAGTTATTATTAAATGAATAGATTATATTATGCACATGTTTCCTTTAAATTTAATTAAAGGCTTTGAAACCTCATAAACATGTACGTGTTAACTTACTCAGCAAGTTTTTGCTGACCAAACCATATTTTTCCTTTTTCTTTCAGAGTTGAGAATTATGCATCGTCATATGCATACATGGGAATTTTGGGAAGATATATTATTTTGAATTATTGTATTATACTAGATCTTGCATGAACGAGCCTGTTTAACCCGTATTCTGGCCGTGTTGGCTATATTTAAATTCCGCTGCATTATACATATGTAATTATTATTTTCCGCTGCAACTTCGATGTATTATTTTTAAATTATATATGAATGGGCTGTTTGAATATTTTAAATTCTGAGAAACCATAGCCTTGCATCTCTTTAGTGAGCTCGGAGAAACCGTGTCTTGCTAGGGAGGTGTGGCGGTGACACCCCGACTTGGGTGACCAAAAACCGGGGTGTTACAGAGTGGTATCAGAGATCAAAAACCGGGGTGTTACATACTTGGAGGAAAGATCCCTACTTCTCTGGGGAACAGAGATCAAGCAATACAAAGGACAGCTAGTTAGGAATTTCTATGCAAACCTGAGCGCAGAAGTCTCAACACCAAGAGCCCCTGGTTTGAACTCAGCTATGCTCGAGGAGAGCTGTTCGAACTAAAAGCAAAGGCACTGAATCGTTTCCTCCAGGTACCCCGAACATCTCTGAAATCCGTTTATACTCGTGGTGCCAAGTTCCCCATGAACACTATTGCTGAGACTCTAACTGGAGTGCAAGGTAAACAATTTCATGGCAAGGGGCTAAGTGCAGGTGTTCTGACACAAAGGTTTTCTCTCCTTTATAAACTTTGTGCACATAATATCATGCCCACTGCTAACCATTCTGTTGTGTCCAAAAGCATGTGTAAGTTGTTGTTTGCCATAGATCAGAAATATGAGATCAACTATGGAGCCCTTGTACTCGAACAAATGCTGGTTTTTGCGGGCAAAATCAAGAGGAAGTACAACACCACACTTCCCTACCCTGGACTCATCTTTGAATACCTGCAGCATCTCCATATTCTTGGAGACAAACATGACCGTCCTGTTGACATAGCTGACTTCAAGCTATCTGCTGCTCTGGTGAAAAAGAAGCCCGATTTGCCTGGACCAAGAGGAAGGATCCCTGCCAAAGATGCCTTTTCCTCCCTGCGTGAAGAACTCACTGATCACATCAACCACTTGAAGGTGCTGGAAGCTCAAGCACATGCATGTGTTCAGGCTGCTGAAAAGATGCTCAGACAACTTCCTGATGTATGGTCGGATGAAGAACAGGACATGGATACCAATCCAGTGGAGGAATCTGAGGACTCGGATGCAGATTCCTCTGAGGAATCTGAATAATGTGCCCTTTTGGGCAAAATGTGCGCCAGAGGGGGAGTTAAGTTGATATAACCGTTGATCGGTTCCTCTGGCATGCACTACAATCAAGGAGGGGAGGAGTCTGCTGAAAAATTCTGCAATTCTGCTGATAATGGGTAACATTTTTTTTGTTTGGACTACTTTTGTGAACTGTTTATGACTGTTTTTGGATACTGCACTATGGCCTGTAATAATATGACTTTGATTATTGATGCTATTTTTTTATTGTCATGTGCCATTTTGATGTAAATGCTCCTAGATTAATTTGATAGGACTCATTGTACGGAGCATTAGAATAGCTTGTCTTGCAAAGGGTATTATTGTAATCGGTGGTTGGGTGAATTGGGAAATATTTTTCTTTTTATGTTCTTGTGTAAAATGTTTGGACATCGGTTTGATCAACTCATATACTGGCCCACATTCTGCCAAAAAGGGGAGATTGTTGGGAACCAGTTTTGAGCAAATGTGTTCACAACCGATGTCTGGACTACTTTGTTGAATCAACCCCGACAACTTTCGACAAACTATTCAGGAAGAGTAGCTGACGAATCTGCACAAAGATCAACTCCAACGGTCAGCTGATTCCATGCCCGGATCGTGCTCAAGAAGTATGGAAACAAATATCTCCTAATTCGGGCAACTCCATTCTAAGGAAAGGGTTAATTATGGCAACAAAATCCTACCTTGAATGGAGAGATGTTTTTCTCTTGAAATACGCCGGCCAAGGGTGGTGGAGCTCACGACTTGAATTATTGATTCTCTCCCTTGTGCGATTGAAAGATTTGCAAGAGAAAAACACATTCCTTCCGTGTTCGTCAAATTATCTTTTCGAAAGAAGACATACGATCAACACTTCCTTGGGTGAGTTGATCAAGAGTGTGCCACAGTGTTCTTGATTGGAGTCAACGTATTCAATCAAGGCTTTCGAGGAGTCGTCAAACTCAAGAGCGTAAAAGTAATATTCTAGAAGGAGGGTCGCCAACAGGTTTCGGCCAAGGGTAACTTGAAGGGGGAGCCTTCACGGAATTGGAGCAAGGTCGGGGAGATCTTCACCAAAACAATGGAGTGTTTTGGTCCCACAATTCAACCGCTTGGAGATTGGAGTTGGGCGAGTTAAATCACTATTGTTTAGATCGAGGATCAAGTTGAAACAATTAGTGAACCTCCTGGATTGGTATCCCCAGATGTAGGCTTGTTCCGAACTGGGTCAACAAACCTTGAGTTCGTTACTTTAACAATTTATTTATTTTCCGCTGCATAATATCTTAAAACTGTTTAACGTGTCCACGAAAGGTGTTTGAACTAGTTTGCAGGACCAGTTCATTGGTTATCCACGCATAAGGACCTAACAGTAACTTACATTTCATCGTAATTACATGAATCATTCTCTGATACAGGTACCATCTCCACGAATCATTCTCTGATACAGGTACCATCTCCACACACATACATCAAAAAGCCAGAAAATCAGAACAAAAGCAATGTATATATAGTAACACATGTAGAATCAATCACCTTAAGAAAACATTGATATTTTTGTGGCATGCAAGCGATGTGTATATTATTAAATCGACCACCGATGTGGGAATTCCGAATTAGGTGATGAGAATGATGAATCAAGGGTTACAACAACATAAGGGATTTTCGTTGGGGTTGCGCTGTGTGAAACATCTTCCTCTATTGAACATTCTTTTGATGCACAATGCCAAACAATCATCTTCTCCGAATTTCGATGTGCATTCCATATAACAAAATGGGTTCACTGCGCCTCACTGTTTTATACTATCAATTTTATTACCTACACTGTAAGAACCATCAAACTCTTTGTAATACATTCTCACTGCACCACAACAATTGGTACTAATAATCATCAACACTGTTGGAGCGGCCAAAAATCCGGGCCGTCCAAGGACCTTTTTTCTCTTCAAGGGAAGCGGCCGGAAAAGGATCAAACCGGCTCGGGTTCGAAATTATATTTAGAGAAAATGCGCCCATAAAAAATATATGAAGAATCGTCGGCCGAATTTCCAAACAGATAAGACTCTATTAAATCCAATTCCAGTAATTTAACACTGGAAAATCCATTAAATCTAAATATGCCACATTCTTCATTCATTCTTCATTCGGTAATGAATTAATCCAATAATATTTGAATTCACCGGCCATTGACAAATAATGACTCCTCTATTTTAATATTCTGAACTTGACAGATCATCGAGGACCATTAACCAAGTAATTTCCACCCATGACACAGTAATCCAAAGTTTGAATAACAACTAAACATCAAGGAAATGATACAATTACAGATCTGGAGTTATTGTACATTCTCAACTAACCGAATATGTGGCCAGAACGCAGGAAGTCCGATTAATTGGGAATTTTTTACAATCAAGCATGATACCCGTACTTTTGACGTAAATCCACCATACTTGAATATGCGTTAGATCTTGAATGCGCAGGAAGTCCAAATCTCATGAATCCTTATAATCGAACGGATACACACCATCAAAGAATTTGGAACAATGAATTTACCGTCGACCAAGGGGAAGCGGCTAATTCATTTAGGATTGAGCTAGTTAAACTAGGAAAGCTGTAATGGGAAAGTTGTAAAGGAAAGCAATAAAGGAAAGCAATAAAGGTACTGAAAAAATAAAGTAAAAAGATAGAGTAAATTGGGGGTGACCAAGGGGTAGGTTTTCTTCTCCATGAGTTGGGGTATTTATAGATGTCTTGAGAAAATAACTCTCCACTTGATAAAATAACCGTTCATCTGAATATAACTTCTCTTCCAGCTATGCTTCTGTAACCGACCCTTTCGGCCGAATTCAGACTTATGGCTTTTCAGTCGGAAGCAGCCTATGCCTTCATGATCTTTCTTTTCCTGATTTTGACCGGCTTGATCGGCTGGTCCCAACAGATGCCCCGTACTTAGTTCGAATACTTTAATGGATGAGAACTAATTCATTTCCTCATTGCGGTGTATTTCCGCCCTCATTCTTTCAGGCTATTATTTTTCCACCACGGCAGAAAATACATTCCCAGCAACAAACAGGTCAATCGTTCGGCCGACTCTCCACAATAATAGTAGTGAAACATAGATTTTCAACCAATTTCAAGTGGACCGACAAGTGATTTTAATCCCCATTATTGTTCCATTGCTAGTAACATCCACTGTATACTTCAACATTTTCCAACTTTATCATTTTCGATTCTCAAAATGATGAGTCTAGTGCTCAAAATCCACCATCAAATGCCAAGACCCATTGAACTTCATCAACCTGATTAACTCTAGCCTAACTTTTCGAAAAATGAATTCCCAGAGTCATTTAATACACTAGAAACCACTGGCCATAGATTCGTAAACTAACATGGAAATCATGTATACTTTCCGGCCATTCCTATAACTCCAATGAACTCTACAGATTCCGATCAATCTTGTATGAGAATCTTCAATTAACAATGATTTCCTCCGTCGGCCGAATTACTCTGTCGAATCCTCAAATATGTATTCCAAATTTTTTAGGCCATCTCCTTTGAACTAATGAATGGCCTTTACCTTCCTATCACCATGAGTTGTGACTTCTAGGAAAGTGCCAAGTCTTCTGCTAAATCTGATCATCACCCCTGTATGGTGTATTTGTCTTTTTCCAATTCTTTCTTGCTTTAGCCGAGGTGACGAACATATCTCTGTAGAAATTCTTGAACTCCACTAGTCTGTCTTCATTATCCCGGCAGGCGCCATCAAATGATAATTACAAAGTTAATGGCATAGGCTCCACACAACTAAAGAGAATAATGAAGTGTGAGACAATGACTCTCAAAATCAATTCATGAACATCCATCACGTTAATCAATATAAGCTTCCTTTCCTCAGTCCAAGAAAAATCCATATGTAAATCCATTGCATCGGCATGCATCCGCGTCCCTTTCTTATTTCCACCCAACCACCACACTGCACGTATTCTAAAGAACGCCTGAACTAAGCTTCTCATTCCTAATTTCGATTGATACCAATGCTCGGACTCTCCGGACGTCGCAAGCTTACTCTGTTGGTCGCCGCTATCCCCACTGTTTTTTTTCGGTCAACAGCCGCCGCAACTCGTCCTTTTTTTTTTCTTTTTACGTTGTTATCCATTGCACGATGTTGATCTGATTCCTCGATGTGCTTAATATATAAACAATACAGATCACAATGGCCATCATATACTCCCAGGCCATTTTTGTAATTCTGAATGATTCCAAATATTTCCACCAATCTCACATGAGCACCCTCAACTAGAAATTAAATTTTCCATCTCGAGTTGCTTCACCCGATCGCTGCTTGCTCTCGTACTTAATAACGATCTCCTTTTTCGGCCAAATCATTCTGCCGAAAAAACATCGTAAAATCCGTACTCCCACCGGCTGAATTTGCCATTCCCAATTCGCTGCTTTCGCCCCCAAACTAACAACGGGATGGCATTTTTCAAAGTATCTTCAAGAGGGACCGCAAAGTATAATCAATATAGATCCCAATAAAATTTCTCATCTGAATATGCTGTCTCACCTTTCCAAATAATATCTTGAAATTCCAATATCTCACTCACTAATCCCACTTGAATATTTCAATCCTAAACTTAACACTTCTGCAGTCATTATTAGTTTAATCTCACCTGCCTAAAGTCAACGTTTCACCCATTAATTCTTTCAATTTTGCCCTTCGTCAAACTCAATTTTCCGCTTCAGCCGAAATAGTCCATCAGATAAAAAATGAAAGACACCTTGGTTCCTCTTAAAATCCTTTTAATGACATGATAACTGATCCCAAGCCAATGCCTCGGAGGATATAACGAATCCTAAAAATATTTTGTCTCTTCCAATTTCAAAATATTCACCATCTATCTAGAAGATCTCTTTTGCACCGTCAATATCCCCAATCATTTTCCTGCTTTCTCGAAATTCCTTTAAAGTGCGAAATGCATTCATCTCGTGTCGGCCACGCGGTTCATAGAAATTTATCACTATAAAAACCCTTCCAGGAGTAATTCGCATAGAATTAATCAGCTTCTCTTTGCTTTTTCCTGGGGCCGTTGATTCTGTCGCCACCACCTCAGTTTTTATCTCGAGCAATGCTCTACCTTAATATTGCGGTGCTACAAGAATTTCTCGTTCAAGATACTTTCTACTTTGGAAGATCTATTTCATCCGTGATAGTCGTACGCTCAATCAATAAAATCGTTATAGAGCCAGACGATTCCAATAGTATTCATCTTGGCATTCCTGATTGAATTCAATGCTCAGCTTCTACTTGTCACCTCAGCCCGCAGGATATCAGACTCCATTTATGGTTCTTTTCAAGTATCTAAGTGATACGTGATTGTTTCGGCCGAAACCTTTTCGCCAACCGCCCGATTTCGGCCGTCAGTTCAGCGGTGCAATAAACCTAGTTTCAGACTTTGACCGAATGATACAATCGGCCCAATTTCAGACCTCAGCCGAATGATGTGATCAACATCGTTTCAGATGACGGTTACTGAATACAATCAATTTCAAACCGTTAACTTCGGCTATACAATTAGCCCAATTTTAGATGTCAGCCGAATGGTACTATCAACATCGTTTCAGATGTCGGTCGAGTAGTTCAATCTGCTGAGTTTCTTTTTTATTTCGTCTCACTTCCACACTTCATCCCTGACCGACCATCATCACTGCTTGTGCTTTCATCTTTTCCCACTGGTGGTCCTTTTCGTCATTCATCTCTAATCAATTGTCCAACCAGAAACATCTTTCAACATCGGTTTTAACCTTATCCTCATTCTGGAAGTCGATATATAGAGAGCTCACGACCTCGTTCAAGATGAAGTATTGGACGCATAGCTTCAGTAATATCTGCAACTCACTTCTCGGAGTCATCATCCTCGCATCTCAAACTGTTGGTGCCCCATTACCTGGTTGCTTGTCTTTGATGATGATCTTCTCATTCATTTTTAGCTTTCAATACCCCCGCTTGACTTCACCAAATCGGCCAAGAAGATGAATATTAATCTTTGGCCGAAAAAATTAGACGATCCCAATAGTATTTACCTTAGCGTTCTTGACTGAGTTCCTTATTCAACTTCGGCTCTTCACCTCAGCTCACGGGATATCAAACTCAATTTATGATTCCCTTCGGATATCTAAGTAAACCCAATTGTTTCGGCCGAAACCCTTTTCACCAATCGTCCAGTTTCAAACGTCAACTGAGTGGTGCAATCAATCATAGTTTCAGACTCCGGCCGAATGATACTAACAACCCAATTTCAAATGTCAGCCGAAAGGTGCACTCTACACTGTTTCAGATGTCCGCCGAGTAGTCCAATTTGCTGAGTACCCTCAATTAAATTCAAACCATTGAATTGGGGTGTCCGATTGGCCTAGATGAACTTAGGGTTGTTTGTTCCATAAGATCAGCCATTCTGCCACTGGAATGTTGCTAGATGTAAACAATTTCAGGCTAAGAAACTCCAGCTTCCATGTAATTTCTTTCATCTGCAAGCCGTGATTTGGGCGGATGCACTAGGCCACCAAACCGTTCATTGTTGGCCTTCCTATTCATCTTAGCTCTTGAATATTTATATCTGACATTGTGTTCCCCACTAACTTGGCCGAATAGATGAACCTCAATTCTAATTTTTCGGCCTAGAGAGCATACCTCAATCTTCAATTAATTTTCATAACTTCCAAGGATAATAAAACCGCAACATCCTAATATGCGAAGTTGCCCCAATCAACACAGTGTTAATTAATTTTTCCTCTAGTACTTTAGCTTTGAACTGAAATACCACCTTGGTTGTTTCCAGACAAATAATTCAACCTTCCAGGTTTGGAAAATTTTCGGCTCGGAAGACTTTTCTCACAAGGCCGTAAATTGCACTGATTAACTAGGCCGCCAAATACTCCTTTGTCGGCCTTACTCTAGGGTGAGTCGAATAGTCCAGGCATGCCCCCAGCCGAATTTGCTACTCCCAATCGGCCATATTCGGCCTGAAATAAGCTCTCAATATTCGTATCAGATTTTGGATTTCCCCATCAATTTGGGTGGGGAAATGTTATCAAGTCTAAGCTTCTGGCCAGTATTAAACGATTTCTGCTAAACTCATTGTCTCTCCATGAAAGCAACTCCTATACTCCACCAGCAATCTCTCGTAGCATACCACTCTGTCTGGCCAAGTATATAATCATTAAATGTATTTTCCAATCACAATGTACCAAATTTTCAATTGGCTTCAGAATTCATTGGTCAACATTTGACATGATCCATGCTAAGCCATTCAGACTCTAGTGTCTCAAGGATGCCTTGCTGGACAATGTAAGGTGTATGACAAACTTGCAGCTTAGAACAATATGTCATCTCATCATTCAATAACCTCTGATTCAAATCGGTTGACTCCTTCGTCTAGCTCCATTTCCCATTTGGTTCCATAACCGTTGCTTGCTAGCCAGACGATCCAAACTCTTGAATGACTAGAAACTCCTTGGATTCGAATCACAAGAAACTTCCCTGGAAACTCTAGAAACTGGTGTTAATTCAAAACTTCTTCTTAACAAGTGATTCCGAATGACAAGAAGCCTCCCTGAATACTTTATAAGCTTCAAACATTCCCTTATTGGATTAATAAGGCCGCGTTTCGGCCTGAATGAACTTGGCCGTAAATCGGCTTTGATTAACTTTAGTCATTTATAGATCCAAACTGATAACTGATCATTTTCCATTTAGGCAAATAGATGAATAAGGCCGTGAGTCGGATAAAATCGGCCGTGCATTAGCCTTGATGATATTCAACCGAACTTGATCATAAATCGGCCCAATTAGAGATCTTCAGAATGATAATTCTTAGAACTTTGGCACAAATGAATACCTGATGCACCACCCTTTTCTGTATTCAGTTCTTCCAACTCAGGACTTCAAATTTCAGAACTTTGTTGTGGATGAACGAGGCTAGTTTTGATGCACCAGTTTTTTTTTCAACAATTCGGGCTTGCCCCCGGGAATATTGGCAGCTCCCAATCCACCATTGAAGCATCTACTTGGTGGTAAATTTCCCGATTCAATAGGCCTATATTTCGGCCGAACTTAATCGCACTAGAATTCGTGCCCGCAAAAAATATAAAATAGATTGTCGGCCGAGAAGGCCAGACGATTGAGACATGGTTGGCAGGCTGATTGGGATAAAAAAAACCCCAAACTTATGAGTAGGTCCCACTAGATGAATTGGTGTCTCAATTCTCTTTTTCTTATTCCATTTGAATCTTTATCCTCAAAGCAGCACTCACAGACTAATTCTGTATTTTTAAATCAACTTATTCAACTTTCAACACCTGTGCACACGGATACAGTCGGTTGCAATTATATATATATATATATATTTTCCCTTCAGTTCATCTGAGAAGCAAGGCCGTGTTTGTATATACACGCTCTTTGGTTTCGTCATTGCTTGTTACGCACACCTTAGAGCTTCAATTTAATTCCTTGGTGCCTTGCTTGTTGTATTGAACACATCATTAGACAATTGAAGCTATACCTCTTCTCTGATAACCAATCTTTCAAGAATTGGAATCCTTTTGACTGGAACTATTCTCGATAACTTTTCCATGCCGAAGTAGTTACACCGTCAGTCGACCTAGTTTTACTTATATCTCTTCCTCTCAGCCGAAACTTTATAGTTGATCGGCTCAATTTCAGATTCCGTTTCTCGTTAATAGGTACACCCATACCTATCCCAGAATCATCCACACCAGACTGACAAATTATTCTTCTTAGTAAAAAAGAAACTTCTCTGCTCCAAAATTGAATTACGAAATTTTGATACTGATGAGCTAGGATGCCCAGACGAAATAGATTGCAAATCCGTCTTTCGTCGACCTTTCCTTCAAAATAACTTGAGCTTAATCTGGGCAAATTTGTTCCTCTCGATTGGCCGTAGTCAGCCTGAAGACACGAAAAACTATTCCCATGTCTATCGGCCTGAACTTCGACCGAACCAAACAAGTGCGTGAACTTGCGCATCCACTTCTGCTGGGGACATAGGAATAATTTCGACTTATCTTGGTAATGGCGCTGCTATTCTTCCTTGTATCCTATTTCTCATTCGGCCGAAATTAACTCGTGTAATCGGCCCATTCAATTATTTTTCTTGAAACATTTTCTTCCAAAACCTCATTGATCTTAGAGCACCTTGACCTTAATATTTTCTGATGCAATTTCCAAAATAGCAACTACTACCAGCTCTTTAAGTAACATCCTACTCGCTCAAATGAACAAAGCCGTGGGTCGGCCGAATGAGTTATCTAGACTTTCACTTATTCTCCGAATTTCGAGCTAGTTATCTTCACACACATCTGGAATATACTAGCCCTGCCCCCGAGCTTCCTGGGGCTTTAAATCTGGCTTCCATTTTACTTAAATCTATTTGAATAAACCATCTTGATCTTGGCATCTTACTTCGAACTAATATTACCAATGGATATTTTGTTGAGCGGCTTTAACAGAAACCTGCTCATCCAGATGACACCATTCGAATTAATCCAAATCCTTCAAAATATTGTAACTAATCACAATATTTTGACCACAACCAAACTCTTGCACTACCGCAGGCTACCATCGCTTCATCTTGGTTGTGTTGGTACAATCATTGTGGTTCTTCGCAAACTCGGCCGAAGAAATGAATACCAATTCTAATTTTTCGGCCCGAGAAGACTTAAATCAACCTCCGAATTATTCTCGTAAGTCGAAGTGTGACAAAACGAATTCAATGTAATGCATCATCTATTTGTAGTTATAGTGAGGACTATTGAAGTTGGAACATCCTAACTGTGATGTCACCACAATTAAGAGAGCAGTAACCCATTCCTCTTTGGCCGATTCCATTGTTCAACTCGGATGATTCCACAATCATCCTTCATCAGCCTTACTACAAAGTGAGTTAAATAGTCCGGGCATGCCCCCGGGTGAATCTGCTGCTCTAATTTTCCTTATACCTTCGCTGACTTTAGAGACAACATCTTTAGTTGATCGAATAACCATGCTGATTTTCCATGCAGGTACCAATAATTCTCCAATTCTTGAGGAACCTGTATAGCTAGAACGGTTAATCAAATTCAATATACCATTGCTCCATAACTTCATCCACCTAACTCATGGATTTAGTATTTCCTCAATAGTCTTCAAAAATCCTATTACCCAACTCAAACTACCGCCCATGAAGAAATCCCTACAGCTCTTTAGACCAATCCCATGCTGAATTAATGAGGCGGCAAGTTGGCTAGGATAAGGTCGGCCATGTATTTGTCTAGGTGAAACTAATTTTCTTCTCAGCCGAAACTTCATCGCGAATCGGCCAAGTTCCATCATCATATACTGCCACCAATTTAGGACTTTGATGTGGACAAATAAAGCCACCTGTAAGTCTCGATAAACCAGCTCTCCAATACATTGGGCCTATCTCTGAACAATTTTGATACTCTCAATTATGTCGTCGAATCATCTATGGGATTTTTTTTTTGAAACAAAATATTTATGTATCAATCGGCCCGCCGAATTACTCCTAATATTTCCTATTCCAGATCTAGTTACTTATCGCACTTGAATTTTTTTTTATTCCCCACATTGACTTCCTTTAAGCCACCAACTTCCACATGTTTAGTGGCAAAGCCATTAGTACCCTTAATTTATTCCAAGTGCTCCCAATCGCTTAAGATAATCTGAAATGAAATATCAGGCGACCCCACCAACTTCTGACGGGCACCTCATATTTCAACCCATTAAATCCTCAACACTATGCACACAAATACACTCAGCTGAGATTATATTCATCCTTTCAGCCGAAATCCTTCAATGAATCGGCCCTATTTTTAGATCCCATTAACCGTTAATAGGAACACCTGTATACGGCACAGAAGAATTCGATTGTGAACCTTATCCTTCGTTGACCTCTTCATCAAAATAATTTGACCTTGCCCTGGGTATATTTGTCGCTCTCCATTGGCCATATTCGACCTGGCGCAAGTTCATGTGTCAGTCAGCCTGAAATTTGGCCGAACTTAGTACCACTGGTTTCACTCCAAACTGTGAACTCACAGCTGGTACACAAATGCTTTGAATTTATCCCGGTAATGTGTTGTTATTCTTCATGATTTGGTAGGCCGAAATTAACTCATGTGATCGGCCCATTGAATCATTTTGACAAGGCTTCTGAAATATTTTCTTCCAAAACTTCATTGATCTGTGCACATCCCGATCTCATTGTTCCCTCAATACAATTTCAAAAATAGCAACTAAACACCCACTCCACATCTTACCTTCAGTAAACAAGGCCGTGGGCCGGCCGCAATGAATCATTTTGACTATGTTCTTAAGATACTCTCTTCCAAATCCTTGTCGATCTCCGAAGACCTCGATTTAAAACTGATACTAGGTAGAAATCGACTCCCAAGCTAATCATGTTTCTAGTTCGAATGAAAAAGGCCGTTGTCGGCCGGGTGGACTAGCTATCCACCTGTTATCCTAGATTTCGCGCTGGTTGTCTTCACACAAATCTGAAATATACTAAACCTGCCCCCGAGTCATTCCAAGGGCTTTTAAATCTAACCAAATCTAACCACCATGGAAATAAAATCTTTCTGCAACAGAACTTCTTGGACAAAGCTCCCTGACTTTTGCCATATGTTTTCTTCTAATAAAAATGATTCGGCTGAGCGGCTCGCAGTCTGCCCGTCCAGATGACTTTCCATATCCATAACTTCCAAATATTGGTGGAACACCGCAGATGAAATTTGTAAAATGAAGAACGATGACGACTTGACTTCAATTCAAGCGTCCCACTGGGCGTGCCAATGTTGGAGCGGCCAAAAATCCGGGCCGTCCAAGGACCTTTTTTCTCTTCAAGGGAACCGGCCGGAAAAGGATCAAACCGGCTCGGGTTCGAAATTATATTTAGAGAAAATGCGCCCATAAAAAATATATGAAGAATCGTCGGCCGAATTTCCTAACAGATAAGACTCTATTAAATCCAATTCCAGTAATTTAACACTGGAAAAATCCATTAAATCTAAATATGCCACATTCTTCATTCATTCTTCATTTTGTAATGAATTAATCCAATAATATTTGAATTCACCGGCCATTGACAAATAATGACTCCTCTATTTTAATATTTTGAACTTGACAGATCATCGAGGTGTAACACCCCGGATTTGATTTCCCAGGCTAGGGCATTACCGCCACACTTTTCTAAACAAGACCCGACCCAAGTCGAGCTCATCTAGAAAAATGCTAAGGCTAAGTTGTATCAAATTTTCAAAACAATTTAAAATCCATTCAATCATGCCCGAACTAAAATCAGAGTATCTCATGCATCACAGTAATAATCAGTGCGGAAGCTAAAAACAAATAAAAACGAGGGCCAAACATACGGCCAAAAACCAAAGTCCAAAGTCCAGTATTAAAGTCCAGTGCAGAAATTTAAAACAACAGTAAAATGCGACAAGTCTTTATTTTTGAGAATCCCATCCCAATGCGCCATCACTTACTCTGCGAAAAATAGGAAATAACAATTTATCAGTACAAACGGTACTGCGTAAGTTAATGTATAGCATAACAAAATTTAAAGATTTAGAAGAGTAATAAAAAGTTGGGAATTTAATCTAACGAGCGAGTAAAAATAATTTACGGGGATTTCTTTTTACGCTTTACCACACCAATGTTCATTTTGATCGAGGACATCCAAACGTTACCCGCTTGGGCGCTTATGTCCACAAGCTGCCGGTATCGACGATCCAGGGCCTTAGCCGTTTTGGGATCAATTACCCGCTTGGGCACTTATGTCCACAAGCCGACGGTATCCACAATGTGAGAGCAGCGGACCCTATACAGACACACTCCGGAGCCCTAGGTAACCCATACGGATACACCTAGGAGTATAGACTCATACAATCACGCAACATAATTTCCTTGACGCCGTTTTGGCCACCAAAAAGAGGGGGCGGCCCAACGAGCTCACGCCAAGTGCACTTACCCTCCAAAATTGGGCATCTAACTCGATCAAAACTCACAAAGTTTCAAAAATCACATTTTAATCATTACAACATATATCTACATTTCCAGAATTCATAGGATTCATCAAAGAGTAGCAATCGACTCAAAAACTACCGAAACGTACGAAACCAAATTTCACCGGTAAGACTACACTGTGGCAGTTTTCAAAATCGTATTAGGAAATGTAAAAATTCTGAAAATTTTACAGGTGCTAGGCGACATCAAAATAAACATTTTTCTCAGAAATAGGCCTTAGCAAATTCGGACTCTAAGTCGCTCAAAAAAAATCATTTCAGAAACTTGTTTTCAAAAGGGTGCATAGGTCACTGTTCATCCGACCACAGTTTACTTAAAAATCCATAACAATTCGAAGGTTGATCCAAAAATTCTGAAATTTCACAGGAGTAAACTAGACACATAGATGAACAATTTTGCATGAAGAAACTAACCATCAAAAACGACCATAGCTAGGAGAGATATGAACTACAAAACTGGACATGCTAGAAATTTAAATCTGTCACCATGTGTAGCAGAAAATACCAGATCGGTTTTCATCGACCAAATCAAGTCCAAAAATTATGAAAATTTACAGAGGTCATCTTTAAAGTATTAGGAACATTTTTCATTTAGACAAGTTCTTCCAAAAATGAATGGATCTTGATGAAAAACGCTGAACAATTAAAACTATTCGGATAGAAACTCTAATTGACAGTTTTAGCGTAGGATGGAAATCGAACTCTAACTCAACGAATACTCAACCAAACGCTCTAAAAATTGGTATGCACATCATTAACTTACTTCTCAAGAGTATAGTGTCGAAATCCTCTTTGGTTATACTCCCAAATTCGTCCGGAACAGCCTCTCACTTCCAAGATCTACCGAATGAATCCTAAATTGAGGTGTTTGGAGAAAAACTTGATGTTAGGGCCTAGAATCCGAAGTAAAGAGCAAGGGATTGGTATAGAAACCTTACCTAGACGTAGGAGAAAGGTTTGGAATGCTTGAACTCGCTTAACACCTCTGGAACAAGGAAGAACACTCTCAAAACTCTCACCAACTCTCTCTTGAATCTGAATTTTCGAAGTGAAGTGAGGGTGGGGTTTTGGGGTCTGATTGAGGATAAAGAATGGGATGCTAAGGTTCCCAATGGTGGCTTAAAGGCCCTAGGGACTGTGAAGGACGAAGTAATGACAGTCTCCCTTGGAAAACACTCCCCCAAAACTCATCCAAATCACCTAACACTTCCATGGTTCAAATGAGGTTAAGTGAATGCATGTTGACCATTAATCCAACTTGTGGGAGTTGTCTCAAGACCAAAAATCCGTCCACAATCATCCAATAACACTCCATAATGACTGATACACGAATTTGGATCGTTTGGAGTCGCCTTGGCTCGGAATTTGGAGCAAAACGCGTTGAACGCGTATGGAGGCACAGCCTCTGCATGGTGGCGCGCTGGTGGCGCTTCACCGCGTGGCCACCGCGCCACCACAGGCTGCGGCCTCTCTTTTTTTTTTTTTTTTTAAATAATAATATGATTTTTGATCTTTTAAAAATCATTTTTGGATTATCCGTGATTGTTGGATACTCCGATAACTCTCTTCGAGTTGCTATCGTCCGAAAACATTTAATTCCGCTCTCCCGGAATTATTTCGGTTGCGATAGTTAAATCCAATTAATTAATTCAATTAATCAATTTTTCGGATTTAATACTCGATGTTGATTTCTCGGGTATTACAGTCTACCCTCCTTAGAAATCAACTTCGTCCTCGAAGTTGGGTCGTACTTCGGAAAAATAATAATTGGCGCAGAAATTATTGAGGCTTGCAATTTAAAATTCTTACCTCAGCTCGCGACGACTTTGCGCGGGGTGTCGCTTGCAATTTAAAATTCTTACCTCAGCTCGCGACGACTTTGCGCGGGGTGTCACACGAGGACCATTAACCAAGTAATTTCCACCCATGACACAGTAATCCAAAGTTTGAATAACAACTAAACATCAAGGAAATGATACAATTACAGATCTGGAGTTATTGTACATTCTCAACTAACCGAATATGCGGCCAGAACGCAGGAAGTCCGATTAATTGGGAATTTTTGACAATTAAGCGTGATACCCGTGCTTTTGACGTAAATCCACCAGACTTGAATATGCGTTAGATCTTGAATGCGCAGGAAGTCCAAATCTCATGAATCCTTATAATCGAACGGATACAAACCATCAAAGAATTTGGAACAATGAATTTACCATCGACCAAGGGGAAGCGGCTAATTCATTTAGGATTGAGCTAGTTAAACTAGGAAAGCTGTAAAGGAAAGCAATAAAGGTACTGAAAAAGTAAAGTAAAAAGATAGAGTAAATTGGGGGTGACCAAGGGGTAGGTTTTCTTCTCCATGAGTTGGGGTATTTATAGATGTCTTGAGAAAATAACTCTCCACTTGATAAAATAACCGACCCTTTCGGCCGAATTCAGACTTATGGCTTTTCAGCCGAGAGCAGCCTATGCCTTCATGATCTTTCTTTTCCTGATTTTGACCGGCTTGATCGGCTGGTCCCAACAAACACATTCAAAACACACATGATGCAGTAAAAATACACCGCAAGAGGATGTCTGCGAGAATTCATCTTCATCCCCTCCATTGTATTCTTTCCTGAGTGTGTATGTTTTTTCTGTTTACTTTAGTTGTTTATGCACCAGATAGGTATTTATATACTATATACAGTTTAGTCTACACAAACTTTGGTGTTGGTATTTGTTTGTAATAAAATTTTCACCCAGCTTACTAAATTCTCTTTTGCAGTTCAATTATGTATACCTGATTTGGTTAAGAGATGAGTATGTATGAATTTTAGGTGTGGTGTATTGACTTGGGTAAGTTGTAGGCAATTATTGCAGATTTTCATATAGATACTCTATATATTTTCTTATCACCAAAAAATATATATATATATTGAGCCCAATTATTTTCTTATCACCAAAAAAAAAATAAAAAAATTGAGCACAATTATTACCTCTTAAAACAACTCGTTCAACCCGTTACCTCTTACTAAATTCACTTACCAACTAAAATTATTTGATATTCAGGTTATTATTTTTTTTTTAACTGAACAGCCTATACATCCTATACAGGCTAGGAAAGGCACTACAAGAATTTCGGAGTAGGTGACGAAAGGATTTTATCGCCTTGTTCGTCACCAAGAGCTGTAGGCGACGAACAAGGCGACAAAATTTGCCAGACGACGAAGTTTTGGGCGACGACTTCAACAAAATTTCGTCGCCAAATTCGTCGCCTTGGCGCGAATTTCCTATAGTGAGGGGCGGTGAGAGCCCATGTAACACCCCAGATTTTTATCAACGTCCAAGGGAATAAAAATTTATTCCGATCAATGTTGAAATATTTCCGAGAAGAAGAAAATAATTTATCACAATAAATTATTGCTCGGAAATAAAACGCCGATAGATTTAAATTCAAAATGGAATAAAAGAGGGAAAGGAAGCCCGAAGACATTCCATGAATTGAGTAAAAATAATTGGAGTTAAGTTCATGAAGGAAAAGAATTTTAATTCCAAGAACCCGTGAAGTCGAAAGAAATTTAATGATACAAGTTATTACACGGGAATCAAAAGACGACGAATTGAAAGCCGACGAAACCGAGACCGACGGATTTAAGATTTTACCATGAAGTTCATTTGAGTCGAGATAAAATTTAAGATAAGAATTTATGACCCGAGAATGACCCGAAAAATCGAGCCCGAAAACGTAGGAGGATAGAAGTCCGAAAGAGATGAGAAAAGGCCCGACGGATCGCACGGCCCGGCACGGACCGCAGCCCAGCCGGGGCCGGCGCGCACCCCGCGCGGGATTTCCATGAAAAGCGCGCCAACAGCGCGCCGTTGCAGCAGCAGCTGCGTTTGTCGCGTTTTGGCGACTTTCTCGCCAATTTTCGGGGCCCAAGTGAAGAATCTCGATCTATCACGGGTGTAGCATCTTTTTGGATGTTATGTAATCAATCCTATCCCCATTTGTCAGCCATTTCATCAATCATTCACCCCAAACTCTCCAAAAACTCTCCCAAAAGCCAAACACTCTTCCGACGAACTTCCGGCGACTTTCCGACGAGTTTCCGGCAACCAAATCCAACCAAGGAAGTGTGTAGATCAAGGATTTCAGGCTTTGGATTGTTGGTAAGATGTTATTCAAGTTTCTATATGGTTTTAAGATCATAAACATCATCCTAACTTACGAATCTTCGTATTCAAACACCAATCGGAGCCAAGGGAAGAATAAATCGGGTGGAAGAGATTCGTTCGTGACATCCCGTGGATTCCGGACGACCCCGTGATTTCCTAAACATCATCCCCACTGTAAGTTAACCTTACTATGGTTTTGGGTGACTTAAAATGCAACCAAACATAGAGATTCAACTCAAGAAAATTAATAAAAATCTGTCAACAAGAGAAACCCTCAACGCAGCGTTTTCGTATGAATTTTTCAAACCTCTAAAGCTGCTCAAACAAGAAAACTCAAAACATGAAAAGTGTTGCTAAGACTTTTATCTAGCTTCTGTAAAAATTTTAGAATTTTTCATGATGTTTTGAAACCTGAAACCAACCCAAAACCGAAGAGTATTAAATCTGGATCTTAGAACTTTGGACAGATTTCATTCTCAAACTTGTTAGCTATTTTGACCTTGGATCTAGGCCGATCTAGGATTGGAGTTGAACATAAGAATTGTAGATTTATGAGTTTGGAATATTACTGTAAGTTTTTAGAATTTTTCATTGAGATTTGAACCTCCAAACTCGAGCCGATCCGATCTGCGTTAGAACCGATGTCAAGAACCTTGACAGATTTCTTAACCAAACTCGATGAGCATATTTCTATTACTTCGAGTGTTCAAACCTGAAAACTCAAAACTAAGATTTTGATCCAAAGATCATAAGCTATATTGTGTAAAAATTTCAGAAATTTTCATCAAGTTTTGATACCCCAAATCATGTCGGACATATTTTGCGTTTTTAGGAATTGTCAAAGGATGACAGATTTCATAACCGATCTTGAGGAGCTTATTCCTATTATTTCTAGTCCGAACTAATCTTCATGATCTAAACAAAAGTTGTTGGAAATCATGTCTAGTATGTCTCTGTAAAATTTCAGAATTTTTGAAGTCCATTTGATATGATAAAAAGTCGAATCTTTTAACGTTGTCAAACCTGAATCCTGACAGCTTTTTGTTTCTGAAGAAAACTTGATTTTTGACATGCTTCCCATCGTTTTTCCGAAAAACTTAAAACACGAAAGTTGTTCGTTGGGATGTTTTTGAGCTAATGTACAAATTTCAGAACAATCGCCTAAGAAATGGATTTTTAAACCAAAAAGGCGCAAACTGTGACATCGATCGATTTTTGAAATCTTTTAAACAACGATCGAGACGTTGGAATTACGATAAAGCTATATTTTTGAAAAATCCCGTTACACCAAATAAAAACATTTTCTGTAAAAGAATTCTTTAGAAACATTGGGGAATTTATGACCAAGTTTGATATGATCAATATGGCCAGACGGCTTGTGGACATAAGAGCCCAAGCGAACGGCTAGTGGACATAAGAGCCCTAGCGAATGGTCGACCAAACGGCTTGTGGACATAAGAGCCCAAGCGAACGGCCAGTGGACATAAGAGCCCTGGCGAATGGTTATTTATAAATATTGATTATGAGGATTGCGGTCACAAGAGCCCTGGTGAATGGTGAACTATAAAAAAAACGAAAAATATTGTGAGAAGTGATATTTTTGAAATTGGCTGAGGCCGCCGGATCACCGGCTAAATGATACAATTGAAATATCTTGCTTGCCGAAAGGCAATAGAAATATCTTGCTTGCCGAAAGGCAATAGAAATATCTTGCTTGCCGAAAGGCAATAGAAATATCTTGCTTGCCGAAAGGCGATTGAAATATAATGCTTGCCGAATGGAGATTGAAATATAAACTTGAAACATGAGAAATGATATTTTTGAAAATGGCTGCGGCCGCCGGATTGCCGGCTAAATTAAATATTGTTGAAATGGTTATGTAACGGGAGAGGAAAATAAAAGATTTAATATTTTTAAGTATTTATTTAGTTACGCCTTGCAAATCATTTTACTACAAGAAATCTTTTTATTAAATTAACTAAAGGCTTTGAAACCCCTAACCCATGCTATGTGTTAGCTTACTCAGCGCGTTTTTGCTGACCCAAACCATATATCTCCTTTTTCTTACAGAGAATGAAGAATATGCATCATCATATGCATACTGGGAATTTTTGGGGATTACATCATGAACGGGTCTGTTTAACCCGTGTTTTGGCCATGTTGGCCCTTATACATTATTTCCGCTGCACAACTTATAAATTCCGCTGCAACTTTGATGTATTATCTTTAAATTATATATGAATGGGCTGTTTGAATATTTTAAATACTGAAAACCATAGTCTTGCATCTCTTTAGTGAGCTCGGAGAAACCGTGTCTTGCTAGGGAGGTGTGGCGGTGGCATCCCGGCCTGGGTTACCAAATCCGGGGTGTTACAGCCCATCTCACAGAAATTACAAAGAGAATAAAAGGGAGGGAATGAGGGATAAGGGGCAGGTGGGGAATCGAACCTCCAACCTTCCATTGGAAGTCAAGGAACTTAACCACTTGGGCTAAGTCGTCCTCATCCCATATTCACGTTATTTTTTATACTACGACAATCAAAGAATAAAGCAAGAAATGTATTTAATTTCTATAATAAAAAATATTCTTCAGTCATTCTTTATCGAAATAAAATACTATCAGTTAAATTCAGATTTACATGATTCCTATGGATAGGTCAATTATATTCAGACAACAATATAATGATTATATCTGAACACCAATTAGTTTGAATGGTATGACTTAAGCAGGGTTTCGGATTCGAGCGTTATGAATGCAAAAAACCTCTCTCGATTTAGTTAGTCTTCAAGTTTGTGTATGTGTGTGAAGGAGTTGTGTTGGCAGACCCTGCGTTTGGAATGGTTGATAAAAAAAAGTTAATGCTATGAGATAGTATGCAATATGAACTTTGAAAGGAACAATTTATGTCCAATTTCCCATCACACTTCCCACCCCCCCCCCCCCCCCCCCCCCCCCCCCCCCCCCCCCCCTATGTGATAGTATGCAATCTGAACTTTGAAAGGAACAATATGTTTCTAACTACTTCAGAAACAATTGTTTGTCGATCTTCATCTTTAAACAATTGTGTCCAATTTCAGAACTAAGTTGATAATTTCAAAGTCGGAAGCATTAAATAAACTGAAACCAAAGCAGATCCAATTTCCAATTTCAAATAATGGTAACAACAAACACAGATCCAGGCTGAAAACAAAGAAGTAGATGACAACAGGCATATTGCATATACACGTATATACTTCATATTATACTATAAAGAGAGCAGGCCTCCTTCACTGTGAATGGCTCTGCAATGTAAATCCTTTTTTTGTTCTAAGCCTCATATCAAACTTACCTGCCAATACAGGCTTTATTTACAAAGAGAACATATATGTACTTGAAAGGGAATTTTTAATAAATTAAACATATAACTGAATTCATATTCTTAACTCACACACAAAGTATCTAAGATGGAGATCTATAAATAAGAATGGGAAACACTTTCCCAATCGAATTTCCACATGGCTAAGTATTGGGAAACACGAGTGCATAAATTCTTTAAAGAATAAGAGAACAGAAATAAGTAGCTACAAACAATAGGTTGAATCCCATGACAAGACATGATAATCGTTCCAACTGTCTACGGTACAAGCTCAATTGAACCCATGCGGCGAGGGAGTAGCAAAGGGCGTCAGCCCATGCGGCGATTTCGTGATGGGAGGCAGCGGCAAGGGATAGCAGAGGCGAGGGGAAGAGGAGGCCGGCAAGGCCCGATGGCAGCAAGGAGGGAAAAGACGCAGAAGAGCTAGAGAGAGAGGACCAAGAGAAGAGCGTGAATCTGAGAGACAATGATGACGAAAATCGGAGGAAGGCTTGGTCCCACTAATGGCATGTGGAGCAAATCATAAAACATTTGAATGGAAGCATCTTATTAATTGTTGCATATATGTGGTTCTTTGCCTCTAATAATGGTGTTCATATCATCAGATATGTGTGCTTGCTTAATGCTTATGTAAGTAGCAGTAGGAATTAAACATCAAAATGGGTTTAATTTAAATAAACATTGGTGTATTATACATATATGCCATTGCACAGGTCCAATATCTTCAAAATAAGATATATAGTCAATTATTATTATGCATACATAAAATAAAATGGCCTCAAAAAATATTATGCATACATAGAGATTATTATTAATGAAGCCATGATGATGATGAGAATGATGGAATCAAGCAGTTAAACAACAACATATGCTATTTTTCTTGGGGTCGCCTTGTGGGGAACACACACCCCAATCGAACGATCTCTTTTTGCAATATGCCACACACTCATCTTTTGTGAATTTCTCTGTGCATTCTTCCGCAGAACAAAATGGGCGCCCTGGTACTGGTACTAATCCTCCCTGCTTTATATCAATTTTATTACCATTACCATTACCACCAGTACTGTAATAACCATCATACTCTTCATTCTTCGAACGCATCGCAGAACAGCAGTCGCTACTAAATATCACCAACACACACATGATGCAGTAAAACTACACCATAAAAGCAGAATTCATCTTCACCCCCTCCATTGTATTCTTTGTTAGTGTCTGTTTATTTATTTACTTCATGCATCAATTATTCATATATATAGACTATAGGACTCTACAGACTACACATTGTATTTTTTTTAATTATTTTTTTTTTAAATTTTTTGTGGAGGAGCCATTTACGGACTATACATTGTTTGGTATTGCTATTCACCCAACAATTCCTTTTTTTTTGCTGGACAACTTAAACATGCTAGGAAATCAGTAGTAATTTGCTAATTAATATTGTAATAATTCAATTGTTCCACTTCATAAAATCCATTCAATTTTTATCCGTAGAACAATTCATCCATTGCAATTTAGTCTAGTCAGCTACTCTTATTGTCACTTATAGTTCTGCATCAAATATAATTGCTGGTATCTGTATTTATTACTATTACATTAATCACCATATATCTTTTAAAATCTCGGCAATGTCGGCCACCATATGGAGAGTATTTGATTTTAAATTCAATTACCTACTTTATTACTTCAAATCTGTTTATTAATAAATCTCAATATATAATCAAAGTCATATTAGTCAATTGTTAAAAAAAAAAGTCATATTAGTCAATTAAAGAATATTTAATTTGGTATAATTAAATATTTTCAAAAGATAGAAAAAAAAAATAAATTTCTGTATTATGAATAATCCATTTATTACTCAATATGCATTCATCATCACCCGCATGTGGGGTTGAGGACTTAGCCCAAGTGGTTAAGTCCCTTGACTTCCAACGGAAGGTTGGAGGTTCGATTCCCACCGGCCCCCTATCCCTCCCCTTTGTTCCCTTTGTAATTTGTGTGGCATGGGTGTTAAGTCAAGGTTTTGTTGGAAGTTCAAAGTCGATGATCGAACTCTGTGGATGAACCTCCTGAGCGGCAGTCTTCATGTGCGACGTGGAATATTTGGAAAGACTTGCTTCAGCCCCACGACTCTTTTCCTAATCTGCGGAGATTATTTACTAACAATTTATTTGCAGAACCCCTCCTCCAGATTAGTGAAACAAGAGTTTGAATGTGTGAGTAACGGACACTGTCAAAATCCAACGGCTAGTTGCAGGTTACCGTTCCAGTTTTGAGCTTCTTGGTTAAAAGAGAATTTCAGGGGATTGGAAGCTAATTTCTCACTATTACTATCTTGGAACTACTCTGAAACTCTTACAAGCTTTTGGAATCACCTTTGTGAGAAACCCAATCGATTAGCAGCCCCTTGTTTTTTGAATCTATCTGTTGCTGCTAAATCGACAAGCCTTGGACTCTTCTCTGATTGATTACAAGTTGTTAAACTATTTGAGGAGATCGCCAAAGGCTTCACAGGAGATAAGCTTACATCGTTCATATCATCTTGTTCCAGAGAAGTGATTCACAGACTTTTTCAGGGGAAACTCAAGGCAGGAGCTTTGGGGAGTTGAAATAGGTGGGAAACCTATACCAGGACTTGGGAGATCTTCTGGTTCCAACAACTATCCGCCTGGAGATTAGGGTGAAGTCATTCTCTTTATTTTACTAATGTGTGTGGTTGTACACCATCATTGAAACACATAGTAAAATAACCTCATGGATTGGTATCCCCAGACGTAGGCCGAAGGCCGAACTGGGTCAACAATTTCTTGTCTCATTGATTTACTTTATGCTTTATATTCTTTCCGTTGTGCATATGTTATACTATGGTTTATTAATCTGTTGAATATTGGTTGAGTTCACTGTGTATCAGTGATCCTTGGCATAGAGTGTCTGTCTTGCTTCCCCGTGGACCTAACAATGGGCTCCCACCACCCATTTCCAGGCCTTTAATGGCTCCTCAAAAAAATAAAAATCATCACCCGCATGTTCCCCGACTCCCAACCTATAGGTTGGGGATTCGAATCCTCACCCGGCTCCCTATCCCTTCTCTTTGTAATATGTATAGCATACTAGCATGGACTCCCACCACTCATTTCCAGGTCTTTAATGGCTCGTTCGAAAAAAAAAATGCATTCATCACCATTAATCCGTTTTTAAACTCAAATATTTAAAATACATTGCATAAAATTATCATAACATGTATAAATCCACCATAGAGTTTATCCAAAGTCAGTTACTCTACATGGATCTATGAATTTTTCTTTAAATCCACCCGTTTTCTAAAATTCAAAAAAAATCTAACAAAATTTCAAGTGAATACACGGATTTCAAAATTCATATATAAAATCAATAAATATTGGGAATGAGACTTGACCCCAGTGGTTATGTCCAATGCCTTCCAACCAAATGTTAGGGTTCCATTCGCACCCAACCCCCTATCCCTCCCTTTTATCCCTTTGTAATTTGTGTGGCTTAGGCTCCCACACACATTTGCCGACACATAGGTGTCAACATTTAAAAAAAAAATAAGAATTTGGATACATGCATCTAGGCTTTAATTGATATTTTGAAATCTTTTTTTTTTTTTGGCTGGATAGCCTACAGGCTAGGAAATGAGTGGTAGGAGCTCATACCACATAAATTATAAATGAAATAAAGGGGCGGGTGGGGAATCCAGAAATCAAAATTGAATATCACTAATTTTAAAGCATGTTTCTGAATCTCTCTTTTCTTTTACTGAACAACCTATACATGCTAGGAAAGATGTGGTGGGAGCTCATACCGCACAATTACAAAAGAAAAAGGGGATGGATAGAAGGCCGGGTGGGGATTGAACCCCAACCTATAACCTATAGGTTGGGAGTGGGGGACTTGACACTAGGGTAAGTCTCCATCCCCTTTTGAGTATTCACTTGTGAGTTATTTGGAAGTGAGCACACACACTTTATCTTGAAGCGGTCGGTGGCTCGATATATAAGAAGTTGGATTGAGTTGGTTTTGAATTTGGTTCCGTCTACTGTTTGAAATACATAAGGGGCTGTGCAATGTGAAAAACTCAATGTTGTTGCCGTATTAAAGAGATTGTGCTTATTATTGCTCATGTTTTGGAAGGGGAAGAGTACCGAGGCTTTAATGGAAGATTTCGGTTGCCATTGGTTGCCATTGGTGAGACTCACATTTTCTATATGTACTTCAGCTATCACATCTCCAAGGACCGAGACCTGGTAGAGTCTTTTTTCGCTAAGGATCTTTGATCTCCCTAGAGTTCTACAACTGCTTTTAGACTGCTAGTGATGGTTTCTGAACTCTTTTGCTGCCTCCTTTGTTTCCATTCAGACATGATTTTTAAGTTTCGTGCATGACATTGGTTAGTCGGATGCAGTTCAGCTAGTTAGTTTGCTGTGCCTTTTGTAATTGGACACCAGGCTTGTAACTTGATTGGAGTTGGCAATATAATTTATTTCTCAAAAAAAAAAGAATACACCTAGATTGAAAGTATTCTTTATAGTATAAATTGACTACATACAAATATTAAGAGATTATTTAAAACTCAATTTTTTTTGGTGAACTTCTAAATTCCAAATTTAATATGTGGATTTCAAAAGTTTACAAAATCAACCAAACGCAGTTGACCTGAGTCGTATGAGGCTTTGACAGATTAAGCAAAGGTTTTGGGTTCGAGCCTTTGTGTAAGTGGAATTCTGCTTTGGGAGAGTCAACCCTTCAATATCCACCAGATCCTCGACTGATTAGTCTTGGGCCCAATGTGACCATGGGATACCCAGTATATTCCAAAAAACATATAGAATAAACTTTTAAATGATACTGATATTATTATAGATAGATTATTACTAAAAATATGATGTGCTATTAATTAGGTTTTGAGAAATACTTCAAGATTTACAACAACAAAGATGATTTTCATTGGGGTTGGGTTGCACGTAACATCTTCCTCCATTGAACAATCTTTTGATGCACAATGCCAAGCAATCATCTTCTGTGAATTTTGATGTGCATTCCATATAAGAATTTGGGTTCGCTTCTCCCTACTTTATATCAATTTTATTACCAATAACATCACTGTAATAACCATTATTATACTCTTCATTATCCATAATTCTCGCGGCACGCGAACAACAATTACTACTAAATATCACAACCGCATACATGAAGTAAAATACACCACAAAAGCATAATTCATCTTTGTTTCACTGTAAAATTGTATGAAGAAAAAAACCTCTATTTTGATTGATGAATATCAAGAGGATTACAACAAAGTACTGAAACGAATTACAGAATTTAAAGAAAGCTGTAAAGGAATGAAATTGCAGAAAGGGAGAACAAAAATTAAACTACAGGAAACTAAAGAAAAATAAAATGCGGCTTCTGTTGAAGTGTTGAAGGTGTCTTCACTTGAAGGATGTCTCTCATATTTATAAACTAGTCTTCCATCCTAAGCTGCATAACCTCCTAGGAAGCCACGATCTGTCATCTCTCAACCGTTTTGGGTTATTCCAATCTCCAGGAACCGCCATACGGCTTCCTAGGCTGTACAATGTAGTTTGGGCTAAATATGTGGGCTTAAGATTTTGTTAGGTTAACAGATGCCCCCCTCGCGCAATTTGTCTGATTATGACTTTTAAGACAAATATGCGTGTTCAAAACAAGTCTGGTCCCTCTTCGTTTCTTTTTCTTTTTTTTTTGTTAAAACTTGGCCGCCACATAAGCCTTCTGGGCGCCTGTCTACTGTCGTCGTTCCGAATCTGCCGCTCGAGCTCTTAACCTTGTTTCTGTCTAGCCTAGACACACGCGTCTTCGCTTGCCGCCCAACCCTGCTTGTCGGAGTCGCCTGAAGCTGCCGCCCGAGCTGTTGGTTGTGCCACAGGACCTGCCAGCCGCCACTTTACCTTGCTCAGGCTGCTATCCACCTTGCTCAGGCTGCTATCTGCCTTGCTCAGGATGCTATCCCCTTTGCTCAAGCTGCTACGCCTCGCTCAGGCTGTTATTCTCCTTGTTCAGGTTGCTATCTGCCTTGCTCAGGCTGCTACGCCTTGCTTAGGCTGTTATTCTCCTTGTTCAGGCTGCTCCAACACGTCTCCAGCCGCCACAAAGCAGCGCCCGGCCGCCAAGGGAAGGAAGGCCGTCAGCCGCTGTTTGAAGCCTCTAGCCGCCGGCTGCCCGTCGCCATAGCTGCCAACATTGCATCGCCAGGCGCCAGCTTCGTGTCGCCAGCCTCCAGCTTCGCATCGCCAGGCGCCAGCTTCGTGTCGATAGCCTCCAGCTTCGCACCAGCTACCAGCTTCGCATCGCCTGCTTCGCATCTCCAGCCGCCAGCTTCACACAGCCATCCGCCAGCTTCGATCGCCAGCCTCGAGCTTCGCATCTCTAGCCGCCATCGAAGGACCTTCAGCCACCAACAACGTGTGAGAAGGCAGTCGCCGTACAAGCTTGCTCAGCCGCGCCACAAGGTCTCCAGCCGCCAACACCAAAGCCTCAGCCGCAATCTTCAAGGCTTCAGCTGCCATTCAGCCCTTGCTTCGGGCCGCCACTCGTTGAGTGAGGAAGCAGCCGCCATCGGAGCTTTGCCAGCCGCCACTGAATTAGTGCCAGCCGCCACCAAGGGGGTTCCAACCGCCACTATGCAGGCTCCAGCCGCCACTTCTCAGCCTTCAACCGCCATTCAACCTGGCATGCCAATCATGCGGCCTGCTCAGCCGATCATGCGGCCTGCTCAGCGTACCATGCAGCCTGATCAGTTGATCATGCACCCTGCTCAGCCGATCATGCAGCCTGCTTAGCCAGGCGGCCTGATCAGCCGATCTTACGGCCTGCTCAGCCAGTCATGCGGCCTGCTCAGTTGATCATGCGGCCTGCTCAGCCAGTCATGCGGCCTGCTCAGCCGCATGCTGCTCAGCCAGTCATGCGGCATGCTCAGCTGATCATGAGGCCTGCTCAGCCACCATCATACAGTCGCCACCTTTACAGCTCCAGCCGCCAACACTCAGCTGTCAGCCGCCACTCAGCCTGTCCCGGCCGCCACTCACTGGTCTGGCTTCGCTGCCACTTGAAGGTCTTGAAGCCATGGCGGCCTCTTGGATACCCTAGAGGCCATGACATCGTCAAGACGGTCTCTTGAAGGCCTTAGAGGCCATGACGACCTCTAGAAGGCCTTGGAGGCCATGATGGCCTCTTGGAAGCCAATGGCCTGTTGAAGGCCAAGGCGGTCTCTTGAAGGCTTTGGAGGCCATGGCGGCCTCTTAGAGTCTGTCGAGGGTTTCTAGCCTGGGTTGTTTCCACCCAAGATCATTGCAGAAATCACCCCCATTGGTTCTTTTTCCTCTTTACCGAACTTCACTTCTTTGAGATGAGTTCCGTGTAGAGGCTGACGCTTCTCTTCTAGGAATTTTTCCAGTCGGGCCGCTCTCTCGGCCAGCTGGGCAAGGTCAGTTACATCCTGCACAATTAAATGCTCCTTTAGTTTAGGTAACATATTATCCACTGCTATATTGGCTATTTCCCTATCCGGGACTGCCATCGTGCATCGGCTTTTAAGCCGATGTAACCTGTTAATGAAAGTATTTGCCGTCTCATCGGCAAATTGTTTTGCATTAGTTAAGTCTGCGAGGCTCACCTATGACAGTGGTGTGTAAAACCTGTCATGGAAAACTCGCTCCAAATCGGCCCAATTTTGGATTGAATTAGGCCGCATGGATGCATACCACGTGAATGCAGGTCCGGTGAGGGATGAGCTGAAGAGTCTCAGCTTCAACCAGTCATTAGCTGCCGCTTCCCCACACTGTGCAGTGAACCTGCCCACATGCTTCACAGTAGACTTGCCCTCATCCCCCGAGAATGTGGAGAACTCAGGCATTTTGAAGCCTCGTGAGTGTGGCTGCATCGTGTCTACCCAATCAGGATAAGGCTTTCTGTATGTAGGCCGCTCCATCGGCCATAGTTGAATCCCAAAGTGTTGCTGCATCATGTCTGCAAGCAACTCGGATGACACTGCCGGTGCCTGCGTAGGAGCCATGGAGGCTCGAGGTGTAGCAGCGGCTGGTGTGGCAGGTGTCGCAGCCACTCCGCATGGTTGTGGCGTCTGCCCCGATAGCTGTGGCGCCTACCCCCCTGGCTGTGGCGTATGTTCCCAGGGTTGTGGTGCCTGCGCCCCTGGCTGTAGCGTCTGCCCTCAAGGTTGTGGCGTCTGCCCCCTGGCTGTGGCGTCTGCCCCCAGGGTTGTGACGCCGGTACTGGCAAGTAGTTAGCCATGTAGGGCGTAGTTGGAACATTCGGCACATGAGGTGCCGCTTGTCGTGGAGGCATGCCAAGGCCACCTGAGGCCGTCGTACAGCGTGGAGAAGCACTGGAGGCCACTAAACAACCTGGTGCCGCATAAATCGGCGCTGAAGGCTCCGCATATCCAAAATTCGCCATCATGGGTGCTGCTGGCATGAAGTCATAAGTGAACTGATATGGGTTTGGAAATGGACTAGCCAGGCCTCCAGCCTTAGGGAGTGGCGGCTGGCCAGGTGTGATTCCCCAAGTCCGCTATTGGCCGCCTGACGGCCCTTGACATGAGATATTTGGCGGCACATTTGTGCCGTTTGCAGAGACGGTTACTTCTGGTTGAGCGCGCAAGGAACCGCACACTCTATCAATTTGATCAGCCATGGCAGGCCGCAATACATCCATTAGGTGCCTCGTGAGTAAAGGTATGAACTCGGCCATCGATTCTGTCATCGAAAGCCGCATTTGCTTCGTCAATGTGGGGGTCTGTATAATCCCCTATTGTGGTTGAGAAGTATTCGCCGTCTCAGCGGCGTCCTCAGACAGTGTTCGCACTGGAGTCTTCTCCTGTATCGACATTTCTTCAAATTTCTTTGTCAGATCACTAACAATTTTTTCAGATCTGAAATGCATACACTTCTTCGAAGCGGATATGGCTTCAATTTCGTGTCCCACTGGGCATGCCAATTTGTTTCACCGTAAAATTGTATGAGGAAAAAACCTCTATTTTGATTGATGAATATCAAGAGGATTACAAGGAAGTACTGAAACGAATTACAGAATTTAAAGAAAGCTGTAAAGGAATGAAATTGCAGATAGGGAGAACAAAAATTAAATTGCAGGAAACTAAAGAAAAATAAAATGCGGCTTCTGTTGAAGTGTTGAAGGTGTCTTCACTTGGAGGTTGTCTCTCATATTTATAAACTAGTATTCCATCCTAAGCTGCATAACCTCCTAGGAAGCCACGATCTGTCATCTCTCAACCGCTATGGGTTATTCCAGTCTCCAGGAACCGCCATACGGCTTCCTAAGCTGTACAATGTAGTTTGGGCTAAATATGTGGGCTTAAGATTTTGTTGGGTTAACAATCTTCATCCCCTCCGTATTCTTTCGATCCCGAGTGTGTGTATCTATTTACTTTATTTCATCATTTATTTTTATATATATTCGATCCCGAGTGTGTGTATCTATTTACTTTATTTCATCATTTATTTTTATATATATATACTAGAATTACTCGCCCGCGCAATGCGCATGAAGAAATATTTCTAAAATATTGATTTTTTTAATTATTTAAAGATTCAACAAAAGAATAAATTATTACCGCGATTGAATGAAAGAAAATGTAACAGGTAAATAGTTGATGATCGAAGCAATGAATAAGAAATTGATCAAGATTAAAGGAATAAATGTTTTGATTGTAAAACTGACGTTTAATTGTCAAGGTTGAAGGAATATCAAAGTTTCCCTATTTGTTTTCTTGCCCCGGCTTTTCTAAAATAATAATTTATACATACGTAAAAGTAATAAAGATGACAAAACAAATTTAAAAAAAAAGGAAAAAACATTATAATAACATCATCCTACATTCCTTTCCCATAGCATTTCTAAAAGTATTGAATTGCTTGAAAATTTCATGTTTGTAAAATTAAATATTTAACACGTCACCAAACATTTAAATCATTATCTTTGGTTGCATATTAAATTGTAATTGTGATACAAATAGTCGGTATATTGTAGTATTTCTATTTATTTATCTTATTGAATCAGTTTTTTTCTTATTAAAATAAAAAAAAAATAAATAAAAAATCAAGCATTTTGAGTTCATTACCACCCCTGATGCTCTCTGGCCTCTCGGGATTACAAACAGGTACATGATCAGGAAGAAAACAGGCCAATTATGATTCAGGAAGAAAACATGTACATTTTATTGAAGCTTTCCAAGTCACTGAATTGAAATCTCATAATTAAAATTGACATGTTGTCAAGTATTCATACTTTATCACAGAACATGCAGAGATCAATATAAATCCATTGTTGTTGGCAGAGTGAATAAAAACATGATATAACAGATATTTGGATAGTTGAGCATCAAAGAATATTTCATAAAAACATATCGACATGAGAAAGAAAACACCTTGTGTCAGCGTCTAATCCTAGGCTTGCAGCTAACAGTGTAGTATGATCTAAAGACCATTATGGAGTAGGAGTAGCAGTATCCTTACGCAAGTAATCCTCTTCCTAAACATAAAACTATTTTATTCTTTTGTAAACAAAAACAATGCCATTATCATCATCACCACTAAGCCTTCATCCCAAACAATAAATTTTATTCTAGAACCTAGATATAGTTAAGAATATAATTAATTTATCATTTTGGGATTAATGACTAAAAATTGAGAATAGCTAAATTACATTAATTATCGATTATTTATCTAATAATTTATTTATATCAATTGATTAATCGATAATAGAAATAATTTACCTTTTTGGAATTATTGTCTAAAAATTAGGGATTAATTGCGATAATCATTCCGAATAGAATTATATTACCGTTTTGGGATTACTTTTATTCATATTTTTCTTATACTTTGATAATTTCTCCACATTAATTAAGGTAATCACTTGAATTGATAAAAATATAGGAAGATCCTTATATAATGGTAGGAAGATGCTTATATAATTCTAATAGATATTTATAAATTAATTAATAAATCATACTAATATAGAATGGTTTATTAAAAAAATACATATTCTAAAATTTAGTTTCTATTTTATAATTTAATATTGTGTTTCCAAAATTTTCTTCATTGATCAATTCAAAAATCCATTGATTTTTCTTCCCGGTTTTCTTCCCAATTCAAAAGTAATCTTATCCGATAATTTATCCACATTAATTAAAGTAATCATTTGAATTAATAAAAATATAGGAAGATCATTATATAATTTTAATATATATGTATAAATTAATTAATAAATCATACTAATATATAGAATGATTTATTTAAACAAAATACATATTATAATATTTAGTTTCCATTTTATAATTTAATATTATGTTTCCAAAATACGGGTAAATTTATGTGGAAAGATTTAGTTGCCAAGACAAATAAAAATAATTTGATAAAATTGTAATAAATATGTATAAATTAATAAATTATATTAATGATATTAAAATGTTATATATAGAAGGGAATTTTGGGAGGGAAATTAGAGATAACAAATTTTTATTTAATGTCAATCAATCATTGGAGGAATTAATTGAGAATATAATTAATTTACCATTTTGGGATTAGTGACTAAAATTTGAGAATAGCTAAATTACATAAATTATCGATTACTTATCCGATAATTTATTTATATCAATTGATTAATCGAGGATATAAATAATTTACCTTTTTGGAATTATTTTCTAAAAATTAGGGATTAATTGCGATAATCATTCCGAATAGAATTATATTACTATTTTGCGATTACTTTTATTCATATTTTTATTATACTTTGATAATTCCTCCACATTAATTAAAGTAATCACTTGAATTAATAAAATTATAGGAAGATCCTTATATAATGGTAGGAAGATGCTTATATAATTCTAATAGATATGTATAAATTAATTAATAAATCACACTAATATAGAATGGTTTATTTAAAAAAATCATAATGTAAAATTTAGTTTCCATTTTATAATTTAATATTGTGTTTTCAAAATTTTCTTCATTGATCAATTCAAAAATCCATTGATTTTTCTTCCCGATTTTCTTCCCAATTCAAAAGTAATCTTATCCGATAATTCCTCCACATTAATTAAAGTAATTATTTGAATTAATAAAAATATAGTAAGATCATCATATAATTATAATAGATATGTATAAATTAATTAATAAATCATACTAATATAGAATAATTTATTTAAATAAATTACATATTATGATATGTAGTTTCCATTTTATAATTTAATATTGTGTTTTCAAGATACGGATAAATTTATGTGGAAAGATTTAGTTGCCAAGACAAATAAAGATCATTTGATAAAATTGTAATAAATATGTATAAATTAATAAATTATATTAAAATGTTATATATAGAAGGGAATTTTGGGAGGGAAATTAGACATAACAGATTTTCATTTAATGTCAATCAATCATTGGAGGGATTAATAGAGAATATAATTAATTTACCATTTTGGGATTAGGGACTCAAAATTGAGAATAGCTAAATTAAATTAATTATCGATTATTTATCCGATAATTTATTTATATCGATTGATTAATCGAGAATATAAATAATTTACATTTTTGGAATTATTGTCTAAAAATTAGGGATTAATTGCGATAATCATTCCGAATAGAATTATATTACTGTTTTGCGATTACTTTTATTCATATTTTTATTATACTTTGATAATTCCTCCACATTAATTAAAGTAATCACTTGAATTAATAAAATTATAGGAAGATCCATATATAATGGTAGGAAGATGCTTATATAAGAAGTAATAACTAAAATAGGCCACCAGAAGGAGTCATTTCCACTTTTGGACCATGATATTTTGATTTAGCAAAATAGGCCATTAGAAGGATTTCGGGCCTGAATTTAGGCCATTGGGTTGGAATTCGGGCCGCGATGGCTTAAAAGTGGAAATGACTCCTTCTGGTGGCCAATTTTAGTTTTTTTGAATTATTTTTTTATTTTATGTAATTAAAATAAATAACACTTATTCTATGTCATTATTTATGTCCTACTTTCTTTTTTTCTTGTTCCAACATTTTTTTTTCTATTTTAAAAAATAATTAAATATTAATTGCCAAATCTACATGAAACTTTTGACAATTTCCGTCCACACGAGCGTTTTCTAAAATATACCATGTTAGATTTATTAAATGAAAAGTGTTATGATTCACGGGAAAGGGTTTAGGGATATATCAAGATTATTAGTCTTTTTATTTCTCAAGTGTGGTGCTTTGGTTTCTAATGGCGTTGTGGTCCTCTCTGTCATGAAATGTTGACAAATCTCATGGCATAGTCGGTCACACTGAGGATCCCCGGCAAATATGCCATGACACTTCTCATCAATTCTTGCCATAAGATTTCCTGCCATGAAACTTTTGACTGATTCCCACTACATGAGTATTTTCTGAAAAATCATGATCCTGGTTTAGGTTTTATTTAATGAACCCAATTTATGATGGCGGAGTTTGTGATTAGGGATATATTTATAAGTCGTCATGTTTTTATTGCTCGTGTGTAAGAAACTGTGGCCCGAAAGCGCACGGTGTCAAAAATTGCAGTAATTTATAGTAAGACCGGATCGTTCACTGGAGGATGTGCGATAGAAGCAGGGCCCACATCGTTTACTAAGATTTTCCACTCGGTTACTCAATTCAAGTGTGTGAAATGACTAACAACTACTTGACAGAATTTAAATTAGATTATGAAGGCAATTAAAATAAAGCAGATAAAATTATTCTAGAAAGCGAATTAAATTTAATCTAAGAAAGCAGTAAAATTATTCTAAGAAAGCAGATTTAAAATAAGACAGAAGGGACAGGAAGAAGATAATAAAGATTGGACAAGATTCAGATGAAACACAATTAAACTTCCATTTTGTTACACAGATCTTAGCTTGGGGATAATCCATCAGTTAGCTAACTCTCATGCTCTCTACACCGTGTTCCCTTTAACAGACAGGTACTTACAGCAAGAGTTTACATGCTCTTAAGAAAATAAATTCTAAAATACCACAGATGCATAACTACCCTTGCAATGGTATGTTATTTATCTGTGGTGGATAAGCAACACCTGATAACTCATTAGTTGAAGTGTCAAGTACCGCTATCATTCCCCCATGTCACGCCCAAAGATTCTAATTAAGCCCTGAACTATCCCTTAACTATCAGTCCTAGTAGCAGTTACACAACTCTCAATATAACCGAGTGACCTCTAACGAAAGCATTTAAAAGAAAGCGATAAAGAAAGCATTTAAAATCCTATCACTCGGAGGTTTTTGAAAGTCTGACCCTGGTAGTAAAAGAAAGCCCCCAACCAGGATGGCCAGATGTGGATCAAGAATTCCCTATTCTCGGTGAACCCTCGCAGTGTTCACTTCTCGTCGGGTGGTCATGAGATACAAACTAATGAAACAAACTAATAAATTAGTTCGTTCCGGATGCACTCACTCAGGACTCAAAAATAGGCTTTGGCAGAAGAAGATAGCAGTTGAAAGAATACTCAACCCTACCTTAGAAAATAACCAAGGCCCGAATGTTGTTCCTCTAGTATTATCTGTCACACCTTATCGGCATCCAAGTGGAATCTGACCCAGTGTAATATTTAATACAAGATTTCCAACAAACAGCAATTTTGGAAAATAATAAATCTGAAAATCATTCCCTATCAGGTACTAGACTCTCAATTAAAATACAGATCCTTTCAGTCTAGGTGAGACCTAATCGCTGACTCTGCTTCTAATTTCCCAAAATCAACCCCCAGTCGGATATGAATTAGTCATAACTGTCGAATTTATCCCTTACTCAGATCCGGATTTATAAATGAATTTTTGTTGGAAATTTATTATGAAACATCTGATTTAAATCAAGACTTCTATTTCCAAGGGAAGGATCCCAAAATAATATTGACCACAATATCTACATAATAATATCATGCATAATTTTATAGAGAAGTGTAAAATTAAATAACCCAAAATATAAGGTGGGTTTAGACAGAAGTTGATACACAGAGATGAAATAGCCGGAGATGAGAAGAATTTATTTGGCTAAAAAGAGTGCCAGAAATAACTGGGGTGATCTGGACTGCAAACATCTGCTATCCAGTTCCCAATTATTCCAGATGGAAAGATTTTTAGGCAGAAAGGAATTCCAAGTGACGGTGACCACCGTCATTCAGCTCCCTTTTGTCTGTGAATGGAAGAAAAACCTACATATTTTCTTGCCGTAATAATTCTCAAATAATGTTGGTCGACATCATTTAATAATACTACGACTTGAATTCAGGTTTGAAATTAAGATAAAGAGAATGAACTGTATCCGGATAGGGGTTAGCTGAGCAGCTATAATAATCCCGGATTGACGAACAGCCAAGGCTTCCACCGGCCACTATCCAGACCATGCAAAATAACATCTAGTAATTAATATACAGACCACGAGCTAGTTATCCGTATGGGAATACCCGCCAACATTAGTCTGTTATATCTCTTACTAGCTGTTTCACACAACACGGAAAAGACAAAATAAATAAAATAAAATAATTTTGGGTCGTCTTGCATGAGAGACATTGGTTTCTCATGCAAGGGTATGGAAATGATTCCATAATTACTCTTTATGGTCTAAATAATCACTCATTCCATAATTGGTTAATTACAGTCCGGATTATATACTTAGATCATTAGAGTTTAATTTCTTGTAGAAGAATCTTTTAATGGGAAATTGAACAAAGTTCTTCATATCAAATTAATCATGGGCTGAGATCATTGGATCTCAACCTCAAAATATTAATATAAAGGTTCAATTAATTAATGGGGTGAGATGAAGAATAAAAATTTGGCAAAAAGTGCCACTTTGTCGCGGAATAGAGTTTGTGTCGCGGAGCATGGTTCCGCGACAAGGATTTCGCGACAAAGGGGTGGGAAATAAGAGAAATTAATATTTTGAAAGTTAGGGTTTGTTTTGTCGCTAAGCAAAAATTTTGTCGCGGAACATGGTTCCGCGACAAGGGGGTATAGCGACAAAAAGGTTTGAAAATTGGTAAGGACATAATTCTTGTCGCGGAACAAGAGGTTTTGGCGCGGAACGTGGTTCCGCGACAAGGTTGCTTCGCGACAAAGCCCTTCCAGAATAAAATCACAAGCATTTGGGTCCTTGGTCGCTAATCAGGATTTTGTCGCGGAACGTGGTTCCGCGCCAAGGGTTGTTTCGCGACCAAGGGTTTTAAAATAATAGCTAACAAGTGTTCTTTGGCACCTTTGTCGCCAAAGTGTCATTTTGTCGCGGAACGTGGTTCCGCGACAAGAGTGGTTCCGCGACAAAGGTGTGCCCAGTACATATGTCAGAAAAGTAAAGTGGAACAGTGGCATGCATTATGTGTGATCTCACCCTTTTCAGATTCAAAAGCTAAACTAAGCTAAAAATAACAAAACAGAATTTGAATCTAGCTAGAACATGCTCGAACATAAAAGAAATAGAACAAACTTAAAACTTAAGAAATCCTAATCTAAGCTTGATCACCCATAAGCATGCAACATTATCCCAAGAAAAAGTCACCAAGCAGTGACATTAAAATGCAACACAAGGATCAAATGACTCAAGGAAAGCGAAAACAGTAAGATCCATGGGGTGTGAGACCCATTTCATGATTTTGGGACACAAATGGAGAATGTTTTCCCGTATTATTAAACGGTGTTGTTCATACCCATGATTTGGGTACCACAAACCCTTAAACAAAAGTTTAGAACAAGAAACAAGGTGTAAAGCTGGCTATCTAACCAAAGTGCAATAAACTACATCTAACTAGTGCATGAATTAAATAATACAAGAAAAATCTAACTAAACTACCCTAAACTAAACTAAACTACTGAACTTCCCACTTGTCTTCAAGAGAGTGTATTTTCTCTAAAATTCTTCCAACCTCTAGCTCAAAGGAAACACCTCATATTTATAGAGGGGAAACCCTAAGCTCATGGGCCTTGATTTGAGCCCATTGTGTCTCAAGACATCACACACATCACAGCTTTGTCTCGGAGCACCAAGTTTGGTCGCGGAACACACTGCATGTGGCAAAGCTTCTCGACTGGGTCTTGTGTCCCTAAAAGTGCATCTTTGTCGCGGAATGGACCTTTGTCGCGGAACAGGGCATCGCGACAAAGGTATCGCGACAGAGGGCTCCGGCTGGTCTTCTCCTTCATCTGAGCTTGCTTGGTCGCGGAGCGTTCCTTTGTCGCGGAACACTGCTTCGCGCCAAAGGGCTTCCGCGACAAAGGCCTTCCTGGGCCTGCTGGATTGGGCCAGATGGGCCGAAAGTATTCTTTTTGTGGGCTTTTTCTCTCTTTTTCCCATCTTTTTGTTTCCTTTTTCCTTTCTTTTCTTTTTCTCATGTTTTTGGATTTTCCTGACATAAATATGTAATAAAATTACATATTTATGCCTTTTTCACACCAGCTTATTATTTTTACACTTATGCATAAATTAGTCCAATTCGACTGCTTTCTTACTTAATGTAAGACCGGAATGCGATCAAATGCCCGTTTAAGACACGGAAATGGATTGAAAATAATGGTCATTTCTGGCCATTATCAACATCCTCACATTTAATACTGATCGTCCCCGAGCAGTCAGAGTCAATGTTCGTAAGAACACGGACTCTACATATTCAATTCATTTTCGTGGCTTCATAAATCACATCCTTTTTGGATTGGGATAAGAAAATCAAAAACTACAAGTATTAAACTCCCTTAATTGCAGTGTTTAATGAAATGATACTTGCTCACTATATCGGGCCTACAAATCAAACATTATTATCAATCTTTCATGAATATCATGTTCGAAAGATGCAAAGATTAAAAATTAGAATTAAGGCATGTCATGAACATGTGCAATAAGACAGAGCCTCACACATAAGAGAATCGGAAAGATCACTCACTCTCAATTGGGGTTTAATCATGAACGCTCCAAATCAATTCAATTAAATTATCCCATAAGCTTGCAATCAGACCAACTCGCCACCGGCTCATTTCTTCAAATCGAGATCATGAGGTCTTATTCAAGGTTATAACGGGGCATACGGTTGTAACATTTGGTAGGAAAGGGAAATTTATTGGGCTAAAAGTGACAAGAATTAATCCTATCATGATATGGCATATTTATTTAAAAATTTATGATCATCAATATTTTTCTTTCTTTCTTTTGCTTTTCTCTTTCTATTGCATGACATTAGACTATGTCTAATTTGCTTTGTCATTTGCAATTTATTTATGTTGAATGAATCTCAACTTTTTTTTTTCTCTCTTTTTTTTTTTTTTTGAATCGGTTCATAGAAATACCGATTAATACTTTTTCTGATGATCACAAATTTAATGTCTTTGATAGAATTCATTCTTGCACACTTGGGTTTGATTTTCTTGGTCTTTTTGTAAGGATATGAATAATATAAGGGGCTTCAAAGAAAAATTAGGCTTAAGGCTCAAAGTGGTTTATCCTAAAGGGAAAATATTTTTGGGTTTGGATTTCAAAAGAAGGCTAAAAATTTGGGTTTTTCTAAGTGCCTCGATCATATGCTCGATTTCGGGAACATGGCATGGTCTTGAATCGGTCCCAATTGCAAGTTCTAGTTTCCTTTAATCAAAATGATTCACACATCAAAGAAAAGAATGAGTAAAAGTGACTAATGGCTCAATTCTCACAAGGTTGGGTTGATTCATGTCATACAGTATTCTCAAATTTAATCAAAGCTTAATTCTAACGATTTATTCAATCGAAATTTCTAACATGCAGATTTATTACCCAATAAGCTGATCGCATCATTAAATTTTTATGGCTCAAAACCTCAGGAATTCATTTCATGCATGTCTTTAATTATATTATCCCAATTTAAAAGTTTGAGAATTTAATCATAAGCCTAAATTCAACCTGTGAATTTAGAGCAAGTTTATGCATATTTTTGCTGGTTATTTAATTGAAAGCAGTAAAGAGGCACTGCTGACATACTGAGTATGTCCACAGCATATTTTTGGCCTGACAGTCACTTATTCATCTTGGACTGAGCAGACATCTTTTCAAGAATAAAATTGTTTGGACTGCAAAATTCCAAAATTAAAACAGTGAATGATATCAATTACAAGAGATTCCATTGCAATCAGAACGATTTTGCACAAAGGAAATGAAATTCTCTTATATGATATTTACAATTATGCTCGATTGAAATGGCAATTACATACTTAATCTGCTTTCTTCCCTGGCTAACTCGATGGCTCCGCTACATCTGATGGAGGTGGGGGTGGCTTGGGGAGTTGACTGATGAGTGCTTGCATCAGTGTTTCCATCATCTTGCGCTGCTTTTCTTCACTTTCCACTCTTTCTCTATGCATGCGCTCTTCCCTTTCCATCATCATTTGCCTGAATTCCGCCTCTTTCTTTTCCTTCTCCTGCTTCTCCTTTCGCTTCTCTTCCTTTTCTCTCCTACGCTCTTGGCGTTCTTCTTCTCTCTCCCTCCTTCGCTCTTCACGCTCCTCTTCGGCCCTTTTCTGCTGTTCCTCTTGGCTTGCCATAACTACGTTAGACATGGACTTCATTCCCTCGAGCATAGATTGACTCATCTTGCTCACCATCTCAATTGTTTGGGAATCAGCCGGGAATTGTGATACGTTCTGGCTTTGAGGGGGCATCTGAGGTTGAGGTTGAGTAGGAGGTGGAATCGGAGCTGGAATTGGCGTCTCTGAATGTTCTTGATTTGCAGGAGGTTCTTCTTGGACATTTGAAGGTCCTGCATCAGCACAGGTTTTCTGTGTTCCCTTCTTTGTCTTGGGCTGTCTCTTTCGTTTTCTCGATGTCTCCCACTTGATATGAAAGAGGATTGAGCGTCTGAATCTCCTCTGCCGAACAGTTGGGGAAGGGAATATTTGATACTCTCACACAAGGGAAGTCTTGGCACACTGATAGGTGGGTTCACTTTCACCACTGTGTCACCCTCAAACGCGCTCAAATCAACTCCCTGAGCTATGCAGATTCTCCTAATCAGATTTGGATAGCATAGCACCTGTCTATCCTTTATCCGCGTTATCATCACCTCGAATACATGCCTCCCCACATTCAATTTTGCTCCGCTCCACATTCTTGCAAATCCCATTAGCACATTTCCAGATGTGGTGTGCGGATGCGAGTTGGGCCGGATTTTAGACGTGTAGAACTCATAAGTTGGCATGAACTGTATCCGCAGCCATTTTGCATTGAATGTGTGTCCAGGGGCGGTCACGCTTGTCATGCTGTTAGCCAAGGTTGCATACTTCGCATATTCACTCGTTTTGGCTCTCTTTGTCATGATCTCATCAGGGGGAAATTCACCTTGGATATCTGGAGTCCCAAAGAACTGATTCAGCCAATCAGGTGCAATGTTTATCACTTGTCCACGGATCCGCGTTGTTCTGGCAACTTTATCGATGTTGCAGAAGAATTCCTTTGTTAGCTCCACGAAGCCATCTTCGTCATGATGCAGCCTGAAATTACCCCACTCTTGATTTCTGTAGAAAGTCTCAACAGTGGGGTGTGACAATGCATCGGATCTGAATCCTTTATCTGGCACTATCATTTTCTGCAACTTCTTATACTTTTCTGCATTCTCTTTGTTGCCATTGAACTTGATCTGAACCTGTTCTTCACTCAGCTTTTTCTTCCCATATTCCTTTGAAACGCCCATTCTTTGCCTCACAGTATTCTCAGACCAAAACTCGACTGGTCGAATGGATCCGACAGATTCGTCGTCGCTCGTGTGCCAGTCTGTTTGATCGTCTCTCTCCTGTGGCTGGTCATCCCTTGGTTCAGCCTCATCTCCCCTCTGACTTGGCTCTCCTTCTCCATGAGCTGTTTCATCTCCGAATTCCTCCTCAACCTGTTTAATTACATTTTTCATTGTATTGAGTTCACAATTTACAGGCAAAGGAGATGTAGTTACATGCAAATTACGGTTATCAACATCAGTTGATACCTCCTCCTCCTCCCTAATTCTCGCAGCTCGTCCAACTGGACGTTGCAAAATAGGCGCCATCTGGTTCATGAATTCTTGCTCCTCCTGTCGAGCTTCTTCTTCTGAATCATTCCCATCTGCAGCTTCAGTCAAAATTCCTTGAACCTTTTCTTTAAGCGCAGAGGTCATGAGATGGTCGCTTGGCTGCTTTTCCAAGGTTTTGGCCAGTGCTACCGGATCTATGGAGTCTTGTGGTCCTTCTGACTGTTCAGGTTGGTACGACGAGCCTTCGTGAGTGATGAATTCTTCAATTCTGGCCGTGCCCACGAGAGGATCAATCACTTGACCTACTTCTGTCTGATATTTGATTTGATGTGGCTTTTCTCCAGCATCAATTCTTGTTTCGATCTGTTCGTTAAGCCTTTTCCTTATATCTCCCCGGATAGTCTCAGCATCATGTGCAGTGGGGCCAGTCCATGCAGGAGGTTGTTCTTCTTTAATTTTCAATCCACGCCCCTGCACTTCTCCAGTGATCTTCAGCTCGAAGTCTTCCTCATCACCCCGCTCTGCCTCTCCCGATTTCCTATTTTCTAGATCAGCTTGCATCTTCTTGGCAGTTTCTTCATCTTTAGTCTGCTGAATGTTCCTTCGGATCTGCTCTTCCTCTGCAGCTTTCTTTTCCATTGCCAAGCGTTCTTCCTCAGTCACCTTCTCTACTCCCGAACCACCTGTTACTTGATCCAGCAAACCAGCTAATGCAAATTCATCATTTTGCATCTTCATGGCTAGCTCAGCATCGAATGCCACTTGATGCTTCTTTTTCGGAGGTGGTGGTGGCATCAGCTTCTTACCCCTGTCCTTGGGATCTGTGGGCTCTGCCACTTTCCTAACAGCTGGTTCAAGTTCCTTGATCTCCACTTTCTTTTCCGGAGCTCTTGCTGGTTTATCCTTGTCAGCAGATTTTATAAACCTTCTCCTCGTTCCCGTTTGAGGTGGTGGCTGACCTTCAGATGTGACAACAATACTGGATGTCTGCTCGGGCGGTGTGGGTGCCTTAGTGGTGGCATGTGCTGCAGCAGGTGTTGTCATTTCAGTCTGAGCTGGCTGTACTGGAGTCCGGACTGCTTCTTGCTGCACCACTGGCTCGGACGTAGCAACTTTTTGTATTTCAGTCTGCCCTCTTGGTGGTAATGCCGAAGCTTGTACTGCTGGCTGGGTAGGCTGTGGGTTGGCTTCAGGGGGAGTGGAGAAGTATGCATCAATCTCAGCATCGGGATCCTCTTCTCTGTTCGGTTCACCCTCGTAGCCTAGTTGCTTCTCGGCGCGCTGTAAATAGTCTTCAATGAAACTCTTTTGAGTGATTCTCCCCAGTTGATCCTCCCAGTCCTTTTTGATCTTGGAGCAGAACTTACTTCGAACGTTGTTGTTGTAGTGCAAGACCTTCTTCCCATTTGCAGTACTATTACAGTATTCAAGTGCAAACTTGTCCATTTCCATGATCAATTCCCAGTAGGAGTCCCTGTACTGATTCATCATGCCTCCTACCAGATCCTTTTGAATTCCTTCCAGGTAGGACATGTCTTCTGCCGAATCGTACGTGAGATACAACCCAGCCTCAGTTTTGGATAGTAAATTGAACTGCCTTTCATTTTTCTTTTTGGGTTTCCAGCCACCTTTGCGTATATCCACTTGCAGCTGGTCCCTTAATACTGCTATGTGCTGGGGAAATTCATCATCTTTGTTTGTTCCGTACCGTCCATACCTTCTATGTGTGAAGATGGTTTCAAGTACCTCATCTGCAGGTAATACTACTCCTTCTTCCAGAAAGGACTTAGTGATACTTGGATTGCCTTTTCCCCAGACCGTAGTCAGTTCATCCCATTGATCGCGTGCATCCTTGATCATCTTCCTCATTGTGTTCAACAATGAGGTGTTGCGGCTTTGTTCAAATTTCTCAGCGTTTTTGAGGCGTTTGTACAGATTGTAGGTCAGCTCTCGATGCCTGGCACGAGCCAGGTCTGTAATCCACCTCTGCTCCACTGGTCCTTTTGCTTCAAACAGATACGGATTCCACTTGAATGGGAATGCTTCATACATCATGATGGCCCCACTGTTGATAACCCTGCTTAGATCCATCTGCTTGTGTTCGAAGGCCATCCGAACTTGAGGATCTACGATCTGGTTAGGGATGATGATGTCAAAGTCAGCTATATTTGGATCTTTCGTTCCTTTTTCCACATGCCGATTCCACACAGCCCTGTGCTCCTTGAACTTCAATTGGATGCGTTCATGGTGGACTTCAGGAGTTGTCTTTTCGTCTTGAGGGGCATGCTCCATCATCCTTATCCAAAACTTCTTCAGGAAGTGATAGTAGTCCCTTTCTATCGATGCAGCGACTATCGTTCTTTCTTCTGGAGGGATATGCACGTCCCATCCCGGAGAAAGTTTCAACTTTTCGTCCGTAGTGTGGTCCAGAGGTACCTTGTAAACTGATTTGATGGCATCTCTTGCGTCCTTAATCTCCGTTCGATCAATTGAGGCCTGCTTGCCAGCAGTCTTATATGTGCAGTCAGGTAACCCGATGCCTGATTGCACTACCAATGCATTCCTGAAAAAGGTCAAAGTGTTTAGATACATCCAATTTTTTTATAGGTTTTCAAAGACTACTCAGGTGTGAAAATCAACATCCTCACATTTTGAGCTTTGCTAAGCTCGAAATGTGATTTAAGTGATTTAATCTTGAGCATATTAAAAGATCCAAAGATAAGGTACTATGTCTTAGGACCTAGAAGGATATAACTTAATTGGATTATTGAGTCCAATCAAAAGGGGGAAATAAAAATAAAAAAGAAGTGGTCATTGGACCAAAAATTCCTTTTTTAATGGGCCATTGGGCCCAAAAGTTTGCTTTTCCAATTTTATTAAACAAGCTCGAGGCACTTGTTGAAAATGGAATGAAATGATGATGGTGGAATGGATGGCTCAAAAATGGAATGTGCAATGGAGGCATGGCGGGATGGATTCGCTATTTCCGGATTGTTTGGACTGTCATTGGACAGTTAAAACGTTCAAGAGAATGCAAACACTATTTTTAATTTTTGAAAAGGTTGACTTGATTTTATTTAATGAAAAGTGGGATGTGTGTGGTCCCATTTTTGGATTTTTGTAAAAAGGTAGCAGTTGAGGTGGCAAAATACTGCTACTTAACTCACACTCTTTAGTTCCATTGTGAACAAAAACACATTTGTCAACCCAAAATTCCTAGTACTACTTTTGTCTTTTAGTGGAAAAAAAATGAACTGCTGAAAGGGGATTGGTGCTCGGTCATGCCAAAACAATACAAACACTCACTTTTTCAATTATGCAGCACACATACACGGATACATCAAAACAGGAAAGGGCATTAAATGATCATCTTGGCATGCAATACTCATGAACATAGCAAGTTAAAAACACAAGATCATGCCTCTACTTATCAAAAACAGAAGATTAAACAGTTTAGCATGCTCAACTGCTCTAAATCATGGAGTGAAATGAACCCAGCATGCTTTTTAAATCACAAACTGTTAAGGACAACCAATAACATCAAGCTATTCCAAAACAACCAAATGTTCATCAGTTTTCAAACTTCAGGCTTCCGGATTCATATGTGCCCAGAATACGAGGGTTCACAAGGTGGGCAAAGGTAAAACAGGATTTAACAAAAGGACACCTAAGAACCCCACTAACTCAAAACCCATCAATGGTGAAATTCACCACTGCCAAACCGAATTCCCATATGCATCCAAAACACCAAAAACAACACTCCCCCTTCCTCTAAATCATGCTCGGCCATTACAGTAATAAACAGGGAATCAAAATCCAACATGCCCAAACCACATAATCCTAAAATCACACTCGGATAAGCACAAAAGTCCAGAACAACATATGCTCATACATTTTCAAGTTCCAGAACACAAAAATCCTCAAAACCACCAAGATGCGAAAACAGGGGCGATGTGTGCACGAGAAACAGTCAAGAAAAACACTTACCAGGGCTCGGCTTTCTTATGAGACGACGGAGACGAGGGTTCCATTGGGTTTGCGAAAATCGGGCAGAGTTTCCCCCGGGTTTGGTGGTCGGAGTGTGCGAAGAACACGGTGGTGTGCTTCGGTGGTGTGCTTCGGGAGAGGTGGTTTCGCGTACGAGAGATTTTCCGAAAATTTCTAAGTGTGGGATCGTGGGGAAGAAGAGGGAGGTGGGGAGGTTTAAATACTAATGGGCCGGTCGCGGAACCCTAGCCCATGGTCGCGGAACAGGATTACGCGACCAGGCTTGGCGACATTAGAGGTGTCGCGGAGTGTGGGACTTTCTCGCGGAGTCATGTACCGCGACAAAGTGTACCGCGACAAAATGGCAAGGAAGAATGGAGTGGTGTGCCCGTGTCGCGGAATAGGGACTTTGTCGCGGAGTCATGCACCGCGACAAATTGTTCCGCGACAAAGACACACAGAGTTCAGGGATGAGTGAAATTTTGTCGCGGAATTTGCACATGGGCGCGATGCTGGGCATCGCGACAAAATGGTCACTCCGCGACAAAGACAAACAAGGTTTGATGATGAGGGGATCTTTGTCGTGGAGTTGCACTTGGTCGCGGAACGTTGTTCCGCGACAAAATGGTCATTCCGCGACAAACTTTTTGAATTTTCAAATTTTCAACGGACCGGGCCCGAGTGTGATGCTGGGCCTGCGTCTATTTTATTTGATTTGGACCTAAATGAATTCAGTCCAAGTAAATTCAAAACATTCGGGCCATTATTTAAAATAATCTACTTGCATAAAATTAGGTTGGGTCAGTTCCATTTATCTGCGAGGTCTATTCCGGATCTTAAATTTCTTTAAATTCCGAAAATAATTTCTCAGATTTGTGGAATTTTCCCAACCAAGAACCTGGTTTTCCTTGCTTTTTCTGCTCCCCCTTTTTGGGTGGTTCCGAATTTCCTGCAAGACAGATAAATACCCATTAGGTTAGGTTTTCTCCTCAGTTCAACATCCTCACATTTAGAGTCTTGGTACTCTAAATGTTCAATTAATCTTGAGGGTACTTTTTCTGTTCTGGATTAGATATATTACATTAAACTAAGCTAATCTATGAGTAATCAGGAATGTAATTCTCTTAATAAACGACGCTGCATCCTCCCCGGCAACGGCGCCATGAAACTTTTGACAATTTCCGTCCACACGAGCGTTTCATAAAGTATACCAGGTTAGATTTATTAAATGAAAAGAGTTATGATTCACGGGAAAGGGTTTAGGGATATATCAAGATTATTAGTCTTTTTATTACTCAAGCATGGTGCTTTGGTTTCAAATGGCACTGTGGTCCTCTCTGTCATGAAATGTTGACAAATCGCATGGCACAGCCGGGATAGGTTGACCTTCAGCCTGTCACACTGAGGATCCCCGGCAACGGCGCCATGAAACTTTTGACAATTTCCGTCCACACGAGCGTTTTCTAAAATATACCAGGTTAGATTTATTAAATGAAAAGTGTTATGATTCACGGGAAAGGGTTTAGGGATATATCAAGATTATTAGTCTTTTTATTTCTCAAGTGTGGTGCTTTGGTTTCTAATGGCGCTGTGGTCCTCTCTGTCATGAAATGTTGACAAATCTCATGGCATAGCCGGGATAAGTTGACCTTCAGCCTGTCACACTGAGGATCCCCGGCAAATATGCCATGACACTTCTCATCAATTCTTGCCATAAGATTTCCTGCCATGAAACTTTTGACTGATTCCCACTACATGAGTATTTTCTGAAAAATCATGATCCTGGTTTAGGTTTTATTTAATGAACCCAATTTATGATGGCGGAGTTTGTGATTAGGGATATATTTATAAGTCGTCATGTTTTTATTGCTCGTGTGTAAGAAACTGTGGCCCGAAAGCGCACGGTGTCAAAAATTGCAGTAATTTATAGTAAGACCGGATCGTTCACTGGAGGATGTGCAATAGAAGCAGGGCCCACATCGTTTACTAAGATTTTCCACTCGGTTACTCAATTCAAGTGTGTGAAATGACTAACAACTACTTGACAGAATTTAAATTAGATTATGAAGGCAATTAAAATAAAGCAGATAAAATTATTCTAGAAAGCGAATTAAATTTAATTTAAGAAAGCAGTAAAATTATTCTAAGAAAGCAGATTTAAAATAAGACAGAAGGGACAGGAAGAAGATAATAAAGATTGGACAAGATTCAGATGAAACACAATTAAACTTCCATTTTGTTACACAGATCTTAGCTTGGGGATAATCCATCAGTTAGCTAACTCTCATGCTCTCTACACCGTGTTCCCTTTAGCAGACAGGTACTTACAGCAAGAGTTTACATGCTCTTAAGAAAATAAATTCTAAGATACCACAGATGCATAACTACCCTTGCAATGGTATGTTATTTATCTGTGGTGGATAAGCAACACCTGACAACTCATTAGTTGAAGTGTCAAGTACCGCTATCATTCCCCCATGTCACGCCCAAAGATTCTAATTAAGCCCTGAACTATCCCTTAACTATCAGTCCTAGTAGCAGTTACACAACTCTCAATATAACCGAGTGACCTCTAACGAAAGCATTTAAAAGAAAGCGATAAAGAAAGCATTTAAAATCCTATCACTCGGAGGTTTTTGAAAGTCTGACCCTGGTAGTAAAAGAAAGCCCCCAACCAGGATGGCCAGATGTGGATCAAGAATTCCCTATTCTCGGTGAACCGCTCGCAGTGTTCACTTCTCGTCGGGTGGTCATGAGATACAAACTAATGAAACGAACTAATAAATTAGTTCGTTCCGGATGCACTCACTCAGGACTCAAAAATAGGCTTTGGCAGAAGAAGATAGCAGTTGAAAGAATACTCAACCCTACCTTAGAAAATAACCAAGGCCCGAATGTTGTTCCTCCAGTATTATCTGTCACACCTTATCGGCATCCAAGTGGAATCTGACCCAGTGTAATATTTAATACAAGATTTCCAACAAACAGCAATTTTGGAAAATAATAAATCTGAAAATCATTCCCTATCAGGTACTAGACTCTCAATTAAAATACAGATCCTTTCAGTCTAGGTGAGACCTAATCGCTGACTCTGCTTCTAATTTCCCAAAATCAACCCCCAGTCGGATATGAATTAGTCATAACTGTCGAATTTATCCCTTACTCAGATCCGGATTTATAAATGAATTTTTGTTGGAAATTTATTATGAAACATCTGATTTAAATCAAGACTTCTATGTCCAAGGGAAGGATCCCAAAATAATATTGACCACAATATCTACATAATAATATCATGCATAATTTTATAGAGAAGTGTAAAATTAAATAACCCAAAATATAAGGTGGGTTTAGACAGAAGTTGATACACAGAGATGAAATAGCCGGAGATGAGAAGAATTTATTTGGCTAAAAAGAGTGCCAGAAATAACTGGGGTGATCTGGACTGCAAACATCTGCTATCCAGTTCCCAATTATTCCAGATGGAAAGATTTTTAGGCAGAAAGGAATTCCAAGTGACGGTGACCACCGTCATTCAGCTCCCTTTTGTCTGTGAATGGAAGAAAAACCTACATATTTTCTTGCTGTAATAATTCTCAAATAATGTTGGTCGACATCATTTAATAATACTACAACTTGAATTCAGGTTTGAAATTAAGATAAAGAGAATGAACTGTATCCGGATAAGGGTCAGCTGAGCAGCTATAATAATCCCGGATGGACGAACAGCCAAGGCTTCCACCGGCCACTATCCAGACCATGCAAAATAACATCTTGTAATTAATATACAGACCACGAGCTAGTTATCCGTATGGGAATACCCGCCAACATTAGTCTGTTATATCTCTTACTAGCTGTTTCACACAACACGGAAAAGACAAAATAAATAAAATAAAATAATTTTGGGTCGTCTTGCATGAGAGACATTGGTTTCTCATGCAAGGGTATGGAAATGATTCCATAATTACTCTTTATGGTCTAAATAATCACTCATTCCATAATTGGTTAATTACAGTCCGGATTATATACTTAGATCATTAGAGTTTAATTTCTTGTAGAAGAATCTTTTAATGGGAAATTGAACAAAGTTCTTCATATCAAATTAATCATGGGCTGAGATCATTGGATCTCAACCTCAAAATATTAATATAAAGGTTCAATTAATTAATGGGGTGAGATGAAGAATAAAAATTTGGCAAAAAGTGCCACTTTGTCGCGGAATAGAGTTTGTGTCGCGGAGCATGGTTCCGCGACAAGGATTTCGCGACAAAGGGGTGGGAAATAAGAGATTAATATTTTGAAAGTTAGGGTTTGTTTTGTCGCTAAGCAAAAATTTTGTCGCGGAACATGGTTCCGCGACAAGGGGGTATAGCGACAAAAAGGTTTGAAAATTGGTAAGGACATAATTCTTGTCGCGGAACAAGAGGTTTTGGCGCGGAACGTGGTTCCGCGACAAGGTTGCTTCGCGACAAAGCCCTTCCAGAATAAAATCACAAGCATTTGGGTCCTTGGTCGCTAATCAGGATTTTGTCGCGGAACGTGGTTCCGCGCCAAGGGTTGTTTCGCGACCAAGGGTTTTAAAATAATAGCTAACAAGTGTTCTTTGGCACCTTTGTCGCCAAAGTGTCATTTTGTCGCGGAACGTGGTTCCGCGACAAGAGTGGTTCCGCGACAAAGGTGTGCCCAGTACATATGTCAGAAAAGTAAAGTGGAACAGTGGCATGCATTATGTGTGATCTCACCCTTTTCAGATTCAAAAGCTAAACTAAGCTAAAAATAACAAAACAGAATTTGAATCTAGCTAGAACATGCTCGAACATAAAAGAAATAGAACAAACTTAAAACCTAAGAAATCCTAATCTAAGCTTGATCACCCATAAGCATGCAACATTATCCCAAGAAAAAGTCACCAAGCAGTGACATTAAAATGCAACACAAGGATCAAATGACCCAAGGAAAGCGAAAACAGTAAGATCCATGGGGTGTGAGACCCATTTCATGATTTTGGGACACAAATGGAGAATGTTTTCCCATATTATTAAACGGTGTTGTTCATACCCATGATTTGGGTACCACAAACCCTTAAACAAAAAATTAGAACAAGAAACAAGGTGTAAAGCTGGCTATCTAACCAAAGTGCAATAAACTACATCTAACTAGTGCATGAATTAAATAATACAAGAAAAATCTAACTAAACTACCCTAAACTAAACTAAACTACTGAACTTCCCACTTGTCTTCAAGAGAGTGTATTTTCTCTAAAATTCTTTCAACCTCTAGCTCAAAGGAAACACCTCATATTTATAGAGGGGAAACCCTAAGCTCATGGGCCTTGATTTGAGCCCATTGTGTCTCAAGACATCACACACATCACAGCTTTGTCTCGGAGCACCAAGTTTGGTCGCGGAACACACTGCATGTGGCAAAGCTTCCCGACTGGGTCTTGTGTCCCTAAAAGTGCATCTTTGTCGCGGAATGGACCTTTGTCGCGGAACAGGGCATCGCGACAAAGGTATCGCGACAGAGGGCTCCGGCTGGTCTTCTCCTTCATCTGAGCTTGCTTGGTCGCGGAGCGTTCCTTTGTCGCGGAACACTGCTTCGCGCCAAAGGGCTTCCGCGACAAAGGCCTTCCTGGTCCTGCTGGATTGGGCCAGATGGGCCGAAAGTATTCTTTTTGTGGGCTTTTTCTCTCTTTTTCCCATCTTTTTGTTTCCTTTTTCCTTTCTTTTCTTTTTCGCATGTTTTTGGATTTTCCTAACATAAATATGTAATAAAATTACATATTTATGCCTTTTTCACACCAGCTTATTATTTTTACACTTATGCATAAATTAGTCCAATTCGACTGCTTTCTTACTTAATGTAAGACCGGAATGCGATCAAATGCCCGTTTAAGACACGGAAATGGATTGAAAATAATGGTCATTTCTGGCCATTATCACTACACATCATATAGCATTAATAAATAAATATATTAAATTTTCAAACTCATTACCATTAATATTTCAATCCAACCTACAACCATATATCAGTAAATAACGCATAAATAAATAAATTAAAATTATAAATTCATTATATATTATATAAATTCTTAAGTTATATTTTATATAATGTGATTGTAATAAAAGGTAACTTAAGAATTTATATAATGTGATTGTAATGAGTTTACAATTTTAATTTATTTATTTATACTTCCTCTGTTTTTTTGTTTGCTACGAACCCACCCAGCACGCAGTCCAATGTATATTTTAAATCATTAATAACTCAAATTTGGTACAGGTAAAAATGAAATGAAATGAAATGGGTAAGTTTGACGATTAATATGTAATTATTTTTTAAAATGAAAAATGAAATGAAAAATATTGGAACAAGAAAAAAACAAGTAGGACATAAATAATGACACAAAATGATTATTATTTATTTAATTACATAAAATAAAAAATAATGGAAAAAATCCAAAATAGGCCACCAGAAGGAGTTATTTCCACTATTAGGCCATCGCAGCCCGAAATTCCAGCCCAATGGCCTAAATTCACGCCCGAAATCCTTCTAATGGCTCATTTCCCTAAATCGAAATATGGTGGCCCAAAAGTGGAAATGACTCCTTGTAACACCCCCATTTTCCCTAAAAGAACAGCGGAAGCACAGTGCGGGAAGAATGGGCCGATGTTACCGCCACGCATGGCCGTCCGGAATACGCTACGGCTAGCAGGCATACTTGCATAAAATCAGAGTTTAATATATATGTTACTTACTTTCCGGATAAGTTAACATATAATTTACGCATGAACTTATAATGCTGTAACAAGTATAAAATAAGTTTAATAAATTTTTTTGGTTTACATAACCAAAACGGATGAATATATTTCTCTAATGCGCGCAACGATAATATTGGAATAAATCCAGGGAAATTTTATTTAATAAAAGAGACACTCAAAAAAAATAGTTCATCACACACACATATAGATATAATCGTTCATCATACATTAAAATACGAGGCGTATAAATTACAGGAACGGTGGAAACTTTAAAATATACGTCCTCGCTTATTTAACACACATATGCCAAGTTGTTTGACCCCATTAAGGAGATTTAAAATATTATACATAACTTGCACTCAAATTTAAATTAGTCGGAATAAACCCAAACCGTGCCCGATGCGTTAAATTTTTACTGATCTTCACAAATATCAAAACCTGAGAATGAACATGAAAAGTGTAGAGTCAGCGAAAAACAATCGCGGAGTAAGTAGACCCTTACTCCCGGAGGAGGTCGAGTTGCAGAAATAATTTAAATAACATTTAGGGAATAAGGCATGCTTAAACGAGGATAATTTATACATATACGAAATATTAGTCTATATCCCAGGAACAGATAATATAACAATATGCGTTACCGAGAAATAATTATCTCAGCCACCGTGATGTGCAGGTTCCCCGCCGTAGGGCTCAATTCGCACATACACTCAAGGGTGTGGGGGAGGTAAGAAATTTCCTCAAACCCACTGTGAGATAAGGTAATGGCATCGGGCTGAATAATCCCAGTGGTCCCCGTGTGGCTAAATATTGCACAACAAATGCGGGAATTGGGCAGCAGCGACCCACACACAGTCCCACCCCCGTAACAATGCGCGCTCAAAAATCCGTAGGATTTTGAGAAATGGTTATAACAATTATTAAGCACAGTAAAAATGGCATACCAATATTCCAAAAGCAGTAGGGAGCAATAAGCATAAATTTAAAATATAAATATGCTATTGAAATTTATGCTCAAGCTAAAATAAAATTGAGCTTACTTCAAAGAGTAAAAATCCACTTACTGTTACCGTGGCGAAATGGGTATAACACACGCACAGGCTACGAGCAGACACTCCTTTTTCCGCTATTTGATTAGCAAAAATTTTAATATTAATTTAGCATAATATAGTAGGATTTTAGAACAAATCATAACTACACATTTTTTTTTTAATTCTATTAATTCTTACCAAAGAATTTCTGAAATCTTCCTACTGCTCTCAAAATACAGAACTGAGAATAGTTGGGTAAACTCAGAAAGTTGGAAATTTCAGAAGTAATCATTGGGAATGAAAAAGCAAGTAAATAAAGTTGGAGAGGTGTAAGAAAATAGCTGAACCAAAATGTGATAATTGCTAGAAGGAATAGCTGGAAATGAAAGAGCAATACAAAAAAAATAATTTGGGAAGGTGGAAGAATCAGTGGTGAATTGATTAAGGAATTGGGGATAGTTTTATAGACAATCCATCCGCGTTCCTCTTTAATACCAGCAACACCCAGTAGCCCCTCCACCATAAATCTTGTCTACCACCCCCCTCCTTATCCTCCACAAACTTCTTCAACTTAGTCCCACACTAATGAATTTCTCCGGGCACACGATGGGCGGCGATGGAGACATGGCGATGGCGACCGGTTGCCGACAATGACTCTCTTCTCTATCTCTTTCTATTTTATCTTTATTTTGATGGGTGTTTGGGTGTTTAGATTTTTGGAGAAGAAGGGATGGTAGTGGTGGTGGCTGTCGGAGTTGGGTTTTGGAGGTGGAGGCGCGGTGGTGGTGAAGGCAGCGGATTTGGAGGATGGAGGCGGCGGCAGGAGGGTGGTGGTTCGGTGGTGATGGTGGCTGGGGAAGGAGATGGCCGCAATCCGATGGAGGTGCGGTGGAGATGGCCAAAAAATGGAGGAGGATGACGGCGGTGGCTATGTGGCGGCGAGAGGAGGCTCGAGATGGTGGTGTGAACTGAGGGCGGAGGAGTGATGTGGGGATGGCAGTGGGGCAGCGACGGGACTGCCGACGATGGGAAGGGACGAAGGTGGCAGTAGCAGCGACGCCTGGGTGGTGTGGCAGCCGCGTGATGGTGGTGGCGATTTGAATCCTTGAGGGGTGATGGTGGCCGCACTTCCGGATCCGGGAGGGGGAGGAAGCAGCGGCGGCGGCTGCGGCGATGGAGTCTTCCATTTCTCTTCTCCCTACTATTTCTTCCTTATTGTTTGTTTTTATGGTTTTTGAATGGAAATGGTGGTGGTTCGGACATAGGGGGTTGGAAAAGAGGATGGAGGGGAAAGTGGTGGCGGCTGTGGCGGCGAGGAGGCGGTGGAGATCTCGGTAGTAGTGTGGTGGTTGAACAAAGGCCGGAGGTGGTGTCTCGGTGGTGTTGCCGGCGACGAGAAGTGGTGACTGTGGTGGCCCGGCTGGCGGAGATGGGGGCTGGAGTGGTGGCCGGCGGCTCGCCGGAATCTCGCCGGCGGTGGTGGTGGCGCCGGAGGGCAGTAGGGTTAGGGTTAGGGTTAGGGTTTTGGTCTTTTGGGCCTAGGGTTGAGCTAACTGATATTGGGCTTAGGTTTTCTTGGTTTTGGGCTTAGTTAATTTCATATTTTATTGTTGGATCATATAATGAGTAGCCCAATTTAATTCTCCTAATCATGGACTTAATTAACTAAATAATCTTGGTTATGGACTTAATAATTTCTAATACTTTTACACTTATACTTTAATTTTGTTGAATCTAAATTACTTAATGAATTGATACTATAGTTTAAATAATCCAAATCATGAGTACCAATATTTGGATGATTTGCTCTTAAAATCAAACAATCCATGAATTCCCATTCATGAGTGGTTAAGTCTTTAGATTTAAATTATAAGGACTTAATTATATAATTTAATTCATGCTTAACACTTGACATTTATAAATAAATTATTGAACTAGAGATTAATTTAGAGTCGTTGAATTTATTGCCGCACTATTTAGATTTAATAATTACTCATTGTGAACTCAATCAATGATATACGAGTATTAATTAAATCTTGTAGTTTTAATATCATAATATAGTTTAGTGGACTAATGGACTAACTTACACTAAATGTGGGTCTCCTTGTCAAAATAATCAAGTGTAATAATATTTACTCCAATCGCTTATAAACAAATTAATGGATTCAACTCACTTAATAATTAGTCTCTCTAGCCAAAGTGGTCGAAGTCTTGGAAATTAATAATTTAATAATTTTTTTTAAAAAAATTGGGGTTGTCCAATAATAATTTTTTTTCAATGCTTATAAATTAATGGTCCTAAGTTCAATTGGATTCCTTTCATCTAAATTTTAATTTTATGTAAAATTTTGAATATTCATTTATTTAAATTTAAAATCCAATTTAATATTTTACGGAGTGTTATACTCCTTCTGGTGGCTTATTTTAATTATTATCTCCTTATATAATTCTAATAGATATGTATAAATAAATTAATAAATCATACTAATATAGAATGGTTTATTCAAAAAAAAATACATATTCTAACATTTAGTTTCCATTTGATAATTTAATATTGTGTTTTCAAAATTTTCTTCATTGATCAATTCAAAAACCCATTGATTTTTTTCCCGATTTTCTTCCCAATTCAAAAGTAATCTTATCCGATAATTCTCCACATTAATTAAAGTAATCATTTGAATTAATAAAATTATAGGAAGATCCTTATATAATTGTAATAAATATGTATAAATTAATTAATAAATCATACTAATATAGAATGATTTATTTAAAAAAAATACATATTATGATATTAAAATTGAGAATAGCTAAATTACATTAATTATCGATTATTTATCCGATAATTTATTTATATCCATTGTTTAATCGAGAATAGAAATAATTTATAGTTTTCGAATTATTATCTAAAAATTAGGGATTAATTGCGATAATAATTGAGAATAGAATTATATTCCCCATTTGGGATTATAATCATCTCATGTCATGTTAATCAATTATTGAATATAATCACTGATCGGATAAGATTATTGGTGTTAAGATATTTGACAGAGGGTAAAAAATTATTATAATCATTATACAACCAAATAAAAAACTTATCTTACACAAAATATAGATTTTGCTGGGCATTGTGTAAATTTGTATACACTACACAGTTGAATGAAATACAAAAGATTGCGAGAAACAAATGGATAAAAATGATATAGACAAATTTCAGACTATATCTTATTGAATGAAACACAAAAGATTGTGAGAAACTAATGGTACAATAAATAAATTCATCCAATTATTTACACTTGGTGGAACAAATCTCTCCACAAAAACAATAGCCAAACAAATCTTCCCCCAAAAGATGAAGTGAAGTGCGAAGTCGCCGATTATTTGACATAGAAAAAGATGTCGCAACAATTGATTTATTCTTGTATGGTTATGAATAGTCCTTATCTCTTCATCCCTTCTGAATGCTCTTCGTCATTTGAGTTTGTACTCTCGCTTGGCAATACCTGTCATCGAAACAACAACAAAAGAGAAAAAAAATATTACCAAAATAGGGAGAAAGAAACATGAATTCGAATGGGGATATGTATTTGTTAAATGGAGCATTGAGAGAAATGTTAAATGAAGATGTAAGGATATGATTTGGAGGAGATTATAATACACACATATTTATATGAGAATGAGATAAATGAGATCTAGAGATTGTTGGAGCACGGTCCGGGGTAATTTTGTAATAATTAGGGAGGTGGAGCACGGTCCAGTGGCAGTGCCGTAAATATTTCAGTGTGTGTGAGAGAGTGTCAAAAGGTGATTTTTGTGTGGGGGGAAATTTGGGCGGGAATGTATGTGTGTGTGAGACTATTTTGTTTTAGATTAATATATAGATAGATATATATCGTGTAATTTAGTCTATACTCCACAAAATTTGGTGTTGCTAATTGCTATTTACCCAACAACTTGCTATAATTCTCTATTGTAATAATTCAATTATACAAATTGACAAAATCCATGTAATGTTTACTATATCTTTCATCCTAGTCATAGGATGATTTCTTCAATGCATTATAGTCAAATCTTATTGTCACTTAATAATTCTCACCATCCATCAAATATCATCGCAAGTATATATTATGTATATTATTTTTTTTTGTCGTAAACCGAGTATCCCCTCAAAACTAATCCTTTGATGATCTGGTGGGTAATGGAGTGTTACCAGAATTCTGCGTACACAAAGGCTCGAAGCCGAGACCTTTGCTTAAGCTGTCAGAGCCACATACCACTCCGGCCAATTGCGTTTGGTTATATTATATTAGTAAACATATAATGATTTTGTTTCTGTAAGTATTTATGTATTTACTTACAAATCTATTGTATGTGGAGTGTCTGATTTTTAATTTAATTTAATTTCCAGATAAATTATTATAGATTCACATTATTTCTGAGATTACGGCATTGGCAATTACTCTTGTCTCCTAATACTGCAAAGCATTGGACAGCCACATTGCCAATCCCTCCAAATTATTTCATCTGTATGATGTGCATGGGCATGGGCGGTTTAAGGGCGTTTCAAGTGCCCCACGGCCCAAGGCCCGCGGGACCTTCTAGTCTAATCTATCAAAATGGGCTTGGCCCATTGGGCCAGCCTGTCCCATTTCCTATAAATGGTGAGTTGGGTTAAATAAATAGAGGTCCGTCTGGAAGCGGACCTAAACGGGCTAAGCCCGCCAAAACCCATCGTTGCTTGGGTTGGCCCGTGGCAGGTGCTGGCCTATTATTTCCTAATATTTTATGGAGATAAGAAGAAGAAAGTGAGGTTTTTCCTAAAGACCAAACGACAAAAGGAGGCAGCAAAGTGAGCCTGGGCTAGCCCGTGCGCCAAGCCAATTTTTAATTTTATTTTAGTTTTTTAAGTTTATTATAAAAACCTAAATAACATAATATTTGTAATGATTTTTGTTAGCTGAATATTAGTTGAAGTTAATTTAATAGTTTTATATATTTTTTTTTGTAAAATGCTATTGAAAATTTACAAAATTGACTTAAATATTAACTAAATTAAATTAAAATAACTTTAATTCTCTTTAAATATGACATAAGCTACTTTTTTTGGGTGAACATGACGGAGAAGCATCAGTAAAGATAAAAGCTAAAAAAATTAAAGAATGACATGATCTACTTAACATTACCTTTTAAACTAATTTGATGTTAATTTTCAAAATGAATACTTTAAAAAATTATAATAAGTCATTTTAAATTTTGTAAAAATATTTTGAATTTAAATTAGATAATAGTATATTTGGTTTTGGATAAATAAAAATAATATTACATAATTAAAAAATTAAATTTATTAATTAAATAAAATCGTGGGCTAGCCCGCCTGGCCCGCAACCCACCGATGGGTTGGGCCGGGCTAAGATAATTCCAGCCCGCCCCCACCCTGGGCAAGCTCGTCTAAACCCACAAAATAATAGGTTGAAGTGGGTTTGACCCGTGTCGCCCCGCCAGTCCGTCTTGACACAGTACACCTCTAATAATAAGTACTTCCTCCATTTTTTTTTAATTGTCCCAATGGGGTTTTGAGCATTAACCACACATATACTTTAACTAAAGTTTTATCATAGTTATACAATTAGTTAAAATATAGTAAAGTGGGACCTTGTTAGATTCGTCTCGTCGTGTAGTTTTTAAATTAAATATCGAACCTTTTGAATTTTTACATGTAAGTACCGGGAAAAAATATCAAATTTATTCTGATATATGTAAACATTAAAATTTTGTTTGTGTAATTTGTCCCTAAAATAATTGTACATTTTAAATACAGGAAGAGTTCAATGCAGTGGCCCAATCCTTGAGCCAGAACCCCACGATTGGGCCTGACTTCGATCCAGATCCTGTTTTCTATGACGTCGCCGGTGGGCACGACAGACGCAATGCCGTATACGGCATAGGATCGGTGGCCCGATCACTTAGGCCCGGTGGCGAGTTTGTTTCCACTCCTCCACCATCCTCTTCAGAGTACGTCACACAGCAGCAGTTCCAGTAGCAGTTCGATCAATTCCAGCAGACTCTTCAGCAGATGTCTCAGAGGCAGGAGAGCATGGCTGAGCAGATGCAGAGGTTTCTCGGATCTAGGGGGCCTCGATCCCCTGGCGATGGGGACGGTGATGATGACTTCGGAGGCGGTCGGGGAGGAGATGGGCTTGGTGTTCATTGATTATGCTTGGCCATCTTGGGTTAGTATGATTTGGACTTGATTTTTTTATGTTTAAGTTGTTTGACCTGTAGTTGAATGTTAACATGGAGATGTTGAAAGTTTGGCCTTATACTAGGCGTTTGGATTTGTGAGTTTGGACTTGAAAGTTTTGTATGTTGATTTTGGACTTCAAAGTTTGGATTTATGAGTTGATATTTATATTTGGAGTTGGTTTGTGATTTGGTTCGCGTATGTAATTGTACGATGTTGTTTTTATGAATTGGTGGATGTTTATTGGAAGATGTTTGTGGTGTAATCGTTCAGGTCATATTGGATTTGTTATTGTTCATTTTGGTTGCAGCAGGGTGGCTGTGAAAACAGCCATTTCTGGTGCAACATTCAGTTGGGTACCGACCGCACCGCCGACCGCAAGTCGGTCGGTAATTTCCCGACCGCAGGGCCGACCGCATGCGGTCGGTAAACGTCGGGCCCAGAAGGTCCTGAACCATTGGGTATCGACCGCTGAGCCGGTCGGTACCGCAGTCGGCAAAATCACCGACCGCGGTGCGGTCGGTGATCGGTCGGCAAATTCACCGACCGCATGATCTTTGGTCGGCATCCGATCTCGGACCAGGAGGTTTCGACCGACGCCTCCGGTCGGCGGTGCGGTCGGTAACCTCTGGGACGACCCGCGTCCCTTGTTTACTGACCGCACGTGCGGTCGGTAATCGTAATTTTTCTTGTAGTGACTTGAGTTATTAATGATTTAAAATATGCATTGGACTGCGTGCTGGGTGAGCCCGTAGCAAATAATAAAAAACATAGGAAGTATAACTACATAACCCTAAACCCTGCGATAATTTTTTGTACTAGTATTTTCTTTAATTTATTTTTTCAATTAAATTATGAATAGAGGGGCCTACTTTTATAAATAATTAAAAAAAAATAATAGGGCCTTCAAAACTTTTGCTCCACCCTTGCTGATGTTATATATGTTCTGTGTTTTTTTGTGATTGAATTGAGAACAATATAAACAACTAGAAAACTAGAAAACCAAAACCATTATGCAATGAAAATGATATACTATCACATTATATATTGATCGGTCTATGGGGCAAACTTGAAACTTGGAAGATGAAAATTTTATTTCGTATACATTACAATTGCATATTTATTATTATCATTATTATTATTATAAGCAACAGCATTTCGAATTATCGAAAATGTTATCAGTCTGGCACTTGCCGGAACGGTAGCCGGCTTGCGTGCAGAGATTGTTGCATTCTTTATCCAGAAAGTTGGAATAGCAATATCGAAAGCAAATCCCCTGCACCTTCTTCACCTCCCAATCGCCATTGTTGGTCGCCTTCGCTGGTTCGTCATTCTTGATTGAAACTGTCACCAGAATTAAAAAACCAAACTTTCATCGTCATTAGAAACATATATCACCATACATATTTAATGAATAATTATAGCAAGAGAATAGAGGATGCTTTAAATATGTGATGATAGAAATCATGAATTCGTGCTTTTGTTTTTTAATAAAACAACAAAGAGATTAATTTCTCACGCCAAATTAATTAATTAACTTAAACTAGTAATTGGGTACCATCAAACTCTTGATTGTCCACCATTTTTTCCATTCTCACGGCACAACAATAATTAGTAGTACAACTAATGATTGCCAACACGCACATGATGTAGTAAAAGTACACCACAAGAGGATATCTTGCAGAATTCATCTTCATCCCTTCTATTGTACAATATTTGTATTTATTTACTTCTTTGTACGTGTATATATATACAAGTACTTCATGTTTGGTGTATGACCCAACTTAGTAATCTTCTTTTTGTAATAATTCCATTAAACCTATCTACAAAATCCGTTTCAGTGTTTACTTTCATTTTATTCCATGTAATATGTAATTTAATTTAATAATCCTCTTTCATAATTCGATTATAGCAAGGTATGGGACTTGACGTATTGGTAAGCTCTTCCAACTTCTAATCTTATGATTTGGAGTTCGAATTTCTATACGGCCCTGTATTCCTCTGCTTCACCATTTGTAAATTGTTTAGTATGAACTCTCACAACTTCTTAGTTGACACTCAAGCATCGATTGTAAAATTATATTAAATAAAAAAAAAATCAAGTATACCTGTTAACAAAATACATTAGATTCTTACTTTTTTTTTCTTATCCCAATTTAGGCAAGTATTTTTCTTTAATTTCCCATTCTCTTAATTTTTTTTTAATTTTAAACTTATACAGATTACTTATACTTCCTCGTTTCTTTTTAGTTGTTACGCATGAGGGTTCGTCACTATTATTGAATAATTTTGTTCAATTTTTTTAGTACAAATAAATAGAAAAATAATTTCAAGTAAGATTTTGTTTGATTCGTCGAATAACATATTTTTTAAAATATCAATTCTTTTAAAAAATATTTACTTGTATACAAATTTGAGTTATTAAGAATTAGAGATATACAGTGGATTGCATAAAATGCAGCAATGTAACAATTTTTAGAGATATACATTGGATTGTGTAAAATTTGAGTTATTAAGAATTAGAGGTATACTTTGGAGTATTAAGTAATGGATGTAGTAGTATTTAGTATTACTAAGAGGGTGTTTGGATATGTGTTTAAAAAGTGCTGCGGTGTTTAGAAACCATATAATCAGATAATTGTTGTAACAAAATATGTCGTAGAAAATTAACTGTTTGGATGAACTTATATCGTAAATATCACAATAATCAGATAATCAATTTTTAATAAGTGTTTGGCTTTGTGTTTTCAAGTTGTAAAATTACCACAAAGGGTATGTGTAAGAATAATTAAATATTTTATTTTCCATTTTCTTATTTATTTTATAACGGGTTTATATTTTTAAATTTTTTGGATATACTTGTATCAATTCTATTTTAAAATATAATAGTATTTGTATATTGCAGAATACTATAATATATTTAATAATATAATAAAGTATTTACATATTTTTCCATATAATATATTCATACTTTAATTTGTGATCAATTATGTGGGGATAGTATGGTAAAATTCATTTATTTGCAAACGTGATTTCTTTACCACTCCAAAATGGAGTTGCAGGAATATAATATAGCATTATTATTGCTCCAAAACGTACATAAAATGATCCAAAACTAAATCGTCAATGTGATTAATTTGAATTTGATATGAAACTAGATCGGACCCGAGTCTCGGGTCGGATCTTGCGTAGCAAACCTTGGACACTATCATCCCTAAAATTATAGTAATAAAATGAATATAACCAAATCAGACCAAATTACACCACACCAAAGCTAATTAACAAATTATAATCAAACAAGATTAAAACGAATTAGAACAGCCAAAGAACGTGCTCTAAATTCTTGCCACGTATCAAAAATATGATTGCAGGTAGTATGTGTACTACTAATACAAGAATCATATAATGGGCATGTTTGGGAAATAACTAGAGTTTAGCCTCTGGAGTTTGGAGTTCAGAGTCTGGAATTTGAAATTAATGGTGAAAAATAAGTTTCAATTTGAATAATGGTGTTTGGTAATGCAATTTTAAATTAGAGTTTAGAGTCTGGAGTTTGGAAAGCTAAAAGTTGGGGAGGGGAGCGTTAAGAGTTTAGAGATTAGAGATTAAAATTTGGCAGTTACTATAATTAGTGTTTACTATATATAAGATTTTAGGCTATTTTTAGTATGTATTTTAAAAGCTAAACGCTAATTGTTAGCGTTTTTTCCCAAACGCAGCCAATATGATCCAAAATCTCTAAATTCACAAGGTTTGCGAAAGAAGAACGCATGGATGACTTTTGAACAATATGAGGATATTTCATGAATTGAAGTAAAAGTGTTTTCGGACAATGGGGGGAGTCCTATTTATAGGACGAGGTGTTTAATAACTAATTTACATGGGTTAGAATGCTAAACTAGTGAATTAAACAACGAGTAGGGGTGTTTGAACAAGGAGCTATCCGAAATAATAATACGAGGAGCCCAATGTATACGATTGGCAGTGTGCTTGGTGCAAATGGCACGTGGTGCGACGAAGAAGTGGGACTGGCGTGAAGAAGGGCGCCTGGTGCGACGAAATGGTTGGTGGTGCAAGGAGTTGGTGTCCGGATGCAACGAGTTGGTCGTACACTTGTTCTTCGCACCATGGCCGGAGTCGGCTCAAAGAGGCCAAGTACTGTTGATCCGGGTAAGCTTTAAATTTGGTGTGACAAGGTGGTTGGGTTGGTCGAATTTTGGACGTTGCACGGGGGCACCTCCAACCTTCCATTGGATGTCGAGTGACTTAACCACTTGGTTAAGTCTCCATCCCTTATATAATTATGAAATTGAATCAATATTCTATATTTATTATTTAATTAATTATATCTATATCTATTATATATCTTCACTCCATAAATCATAAGTTCAAAAATATTCATATAGATCTCCAGGATGTAGTTTGGGAAATGAATTAGCAGATGCCGAATTGCTGAAGTAGTATTTTATATAGGGAAAAAAGATAAATAGGTCCTTTTTCTTTTCAAAAAATTCAAATCAGTCCTTTTTCTATTTTATTACCAAAACAGTCCTCTACAAATGCTAATTATCTTCAAATCAGTCATTTTTTCACTAATTATATTCTAATTGCTGACGTGGCAAGGGTTTTAATTTAAACCTGACACGTGTGCATAATTTTAGTCCTTTTTCTTTTATCTTTTGCCAATTCAGTCATAAACTTTTATTTTGTTCTATTTAGTCATCTACCCCAATCACTCATTTTTATATTAATTGGCCTCAAACATTTCAAATTATTTCATTTTAGGCCCAGAACCTTAAATCTTTTATTATTACTAATCCATTTATCAAATAAATGCACAACATACTTCCATAAATAAAATTAAACACCAAACCTCATATATTGGGTTCGACTGCTTTGTTATCGGGTCTTTCAAGTACCGGAATTTTACGGACTCTCTCTAATAACCACTCGACCGCAACCGATTGTTCATTGGTTTTGGTTTCCTTCAGTAACAATCAACAGAATCTTACTTTGCGTCCTACCTTAGGATGTAGCAATATTTGAGTAAATAATTTAACTTGAATTTTTGGAAGGTTATGGATACAGGAAGCCTTGGTTTTATTGAAAAATATTAATATTATTAAAAATATTAAAAAAATAGCCTGAATTTTATTGTCCACAAAGTATGATTGTGCTGATTGTTGCTGAAGGAAACCAGAACCAATGAACCATCGTTACAGTCGGGTGGTTAGAGAGAGTCCGTAAAATTCGGAACTTCGAAGACCCGGTAACAAGGCGGTCAAACCCAATGTATGAGGTTTGGTATTTAATTTTATTTACGGAAGTATATTGGGCATTTATTTGATAAATGTATTAGTAATAATAAAAAATTTAAGGTTCTGGGCCTAAAATGAAATAATTTGAAAGGTTTGAGGCCAATTAATATAAAAATGAGTGATTGGGGTAGAGGACTAAATAAAACAAAATAAAAGTTTAGGACTGAATTGGCAAAAGATAAAAGAAAAAGGACTAATATTATGCACACGTCTCAGGTTTAAATTAAAACCCTTGCCACGTCAGCAATTAGAATATAATTAGTGAAAAAAAGGACTGATTTGGATATAATTAGCATTTGTAGAGGACTGTTTTGGTAATAAAATAGAAAAAGGACTGATTTGAATTTTTTGAAAAGAAAAAGGACCTATTTATCCTTTTTTTCATTTTATATATGTTGAAGGAGTGCTTTTTATGTGCTAAGTGTTTTTACACAGCTCGAACACCATTAAATACCCAGCACACACACCTCATCGGATCCAAACCCTAGATCTCTAATCTCACAACAATAAAGATCCACATCCAAACTAATCAAGATTCATTCTCAACCTATAGAATTAAGCACAATAAATTGAATGGAAGCTTCTTATTAATTGTTGCATATATGTGGTTCTTTGCCTCTTATAATGGTGTTCATATCATCAGATATGTGTGCTTGCTTAATGCTTATGCAATTATCAGTAGGAATTAAATTAAATATCAAAATGGGTTTAGTTTAAATAAACATTGGTCCAATACATCTTCAAAAGAAGATAGTCAATAATAATTATTATTATTGTTATTATTATTATTATTATTATGCATACATAGTAGAGATTATTAATGAAGCCATGATTATGTTGAGAATGATCGAATCAAGCAATTAAACAACAACAGATGCGATTTTCCTTGGGATCGTCTTGTGGGTAACACACACCATAATCGAACGCTCTCTTTTTGCAATCTTGCACACAGTCATCTTTTGTGAATTTCTCTGTGCATTCCACAAAACAAAATGGCCACCCTGGTGATAATCCTCCTCCCTTCTTTATACTATCAATTTTAGTATTACCATTACCACCGGTAATGTAATAACCATCATCATGTGCAGAAGCAGACCAATAATTAGTAGTACTACTACTTAATATCACCAGCACACACATGATGTAAAAATACACCACAAAACCAGATTTCATCTTCTTCTTCCCTGATGCCTCCACTGTATTCATGTATTATTCTTTCTCAGTATGTATGTATGTATGTATGTATGTGTATCTATTTTATTTTATGCATCAGGTATTCAACATATATATAGACAATAGCCACTCATGTCTCTACACATAGTTTGGTGTCGATACTCACCCAAAACTTGCTAATTCTCGATTGTAGTAATTCAATTATACCACTTGCCATATTCCATCTAATGTTTACTATATCTTTGTCTTATTCTTCGGATATTTTCTCCAACGCCTTATAGTCAAATTTTTTTTTTATTTTTTGGTAAATATTTACAGTCACGTGCGCAAAGGTGTGTGGGACCCCAAACTACACAAATTACAAAAGAGAGTAAAGGGAAGGGATAGGAAGCCCGAGGTGATATATAATCCAACTCCAACTATAAGATTGGAAGTCATGAGACATGACCACTAAGTCAAGTCTCCATTCCCTTATAGGCTATGTTTGGGAAATAATTAGAGTTCATCGTCTGAAGTTTAAAGTTTAGAATTTGGAGTTTGAAATTAATTATAAAAAAATAATTTTAAATTGAGGTAATTTTGAATAATGGTATTTGGTAATGGGATTTTAAATTAGAGTTTAGAGTCTGGAGTTTGGAAAGCTAAAGTTGGAGGAAATAAGTGTTCAGAGTTTAGAGTAGTTTAAATGCCAAGCATTTGTTCCTAAAAGCAGCCATAGTCAAATCTTATTCTCACTTAATTCTTACCATATATCAGTATTACATTAATTCCCATATAAAGTATGTTTTCAAAATCTCTATAATGATTTTTTTTTTTGTAAATAATTTATTACTTGCAAGTCTGCTCTAGCAGAGTATTACTTGATTATAAATTTAATTACCAAATAAATTATTTTAGATTCATATATTATTTTTTAGATTATGACAATGATCTATAAAATGAATTATATTGATCTATCTATGGGGGAAACTTGGAACTTGAAAGATGATTTTTTTTTTTTCTGAACAGCCTATACAAATTAGAAAATGGTTAGAGTCCATAGCACACAAAAAAAATTTATTTTGTATATACATTTTTATTTTATTTTTTTGAGGGAAAGAATTTTATTCGCTTTCAAGGTCTACAATTAGAGTACAACTAAGCCAAATGCATCTGTCGTCCAGTACAAGAGACCACTGCTATGCTTGAAAACAACAAATTCTCCACAATTCTGTCTAGCAGCTCAAATTCTCCACAATTCTGTCTAGCAGCTCTAGAACCAGACCTCTACGGATCCTACTCCATTCGCCCCTCTTTTTGCCCATTGATCGGCTTTATCATTCCGTTCCCTCAAAATGTGTTGTATCCTTACATTTCCTGCATGATTGAGCACCTCCAAAATAGATCCCATCAAGACCTTCAGCCTCCATGGTACCACACCCGGATCAGAAATCCATCCAACGACATTCCTGGAATCGCATTCGAAACACAACTTTTGTAAGGGGAATCCTTGGTCGCGGATCAACGCCTTGCAAACCCTGTTAATGGCAGTCAGCTCGCCTCTGTGGAATCAGCACACCCTATGTAGTCGGACAATATGAAGATGGTTACACCCTGATCGTTTCTAATTACTCCGCCTACACCTGCCGGACCCGAGTTTTCCAAAGACGAGTTGTATGTATTTATTTCCACCACCCCGACTCCGGTCGTATCCATTTCAGCCCTTGCCTGGGAATTTTAGAATTCATTTTCATCGGCCGAATCGAATACAGCCTTCGGGGAGCCTGATTTCAAGTCCATTCAAAACTGACCAGGTTACCTTCATAGCCACTTTCCACCATGTACATACACTCCATTTAATCTCTTCTATGGCTGCTTTAATTTCGATCCTTTGTCCCTGAAAAATATTTTTGTTCCAATTTTTCCGAACAGACCAACAGATAGCTGCCCCAGTGCACAGCCACCATTCCCTTCTATCTGCTTTCACTGGTGCGTTCTCCCACCATGCAACCAAATTACTGACCTGTCCTGGGCACGCCCCCATCACATCAAACCAAGCCATACCTTGATGCCATAATGCCCCTGCAAACTTACATTGACAAAATAGATGGTCCACCGTTTCAATGTCCATCTCACAGTATGCGCACAAATTGTTAGAAACTGGAATACACCCTCGCAAGACTAGGATCTCCCTGACCGGTACAGTTTGATGAATAATTCTCCATACCAACATCTTAACCTTCTCTGGACACCTTATTTTCCACAGTTGAGACCAAATATTTTTTCCACTCCTCCCCGTCAGCACGCCCTTCCCGTTGCCAACACGATCTAGTTGAAAATTGACCATTCGATTCCCTCAACCAAACTACCCTGTCAGCCGAATATCTATTCAATAACTAACTATTCAGAGTTGATTGCATGATGTCCCACACGTCCAGTTCCCAGTCAAAGAGTCGCCTTCTCAATTGAATCTTCCATTCCCATTCGAAACTCATCCACTCCCCATGCTCTGAAACCATTCCATCTTTGTTAACAGCAAGTGCAAAGATCCTTTGAAAAAGTTCTCTAAACGGTTGTCCCTCCACCAACCACACATCATGCCAAAACCGCGTATTATCACCCTTGCCAACCTGGATTGTGAAAACCCTCTCTATGATCTATCAGTCTCCTCTCCTCCCATTCACGACAGATCCGCCCCCACAGCGTACGCCCAACCTTTGCCTCCGGCACTAAGGGTGATGCAAAATTGTAATACTTCGCATCTATCACATCTTTCCATAATGTTTGCTCCTGTCCAAATCGCCATTTCCACTTCAAGAGTAGTGCGGAATTAAATTTTTGAGTGTCCCAAATGCTTAACCCTCCCACTTCTTTGTGCCGACATAATTTATCCCACCCAATTGTATGTACAGGGGCGGACCTATGGTGGGGCCTGGGGGGCCTAGGCCCCACCAAAATTTTTAAATTTTTTCTTAAATATTAAATTTATACATGTAAATTTATCTATTTTATTCTTCTATCATTTGAGTTTAGGTCCAAAAATTCTTTTCAAATTTTTTCTATCTTTTATAAATTCTCAATTTTAAAATTCATTTTCCCCAATTTTAAAAATTATTGATTTACTCATTTTTGGTAGTCCATTTTTAATAAAGATGAGGCTCTTATTTTATTACAAAAATAATTATATTTTCCAATATATTTATGAAAAACACGCTATAATAAAACATTTATACTATAAAAAATTAATTTTTATTTATTTTAAACCATGCACCCAAAATATTGTTTATGTGTCCAAAATGAACATCACTATATATAATACCTACATAGTTCTTTACAAATTAATAAATTTTCTAAAAAATAAACTAAATTAAAATTCTTCGTAGAGAAGATCGTCGTTGCACTGCACTACTACAGTGATAATATCAAAAGAAAAAATAGGGAATATGGAAAAAATGCTTAAAAAAATAGGGTCCCTAAAATAAAAAATCCTGCAATTTTAGCAGGTCATGCGGCTACGACCCCCATGACTAAAATCCTGGGTCCGCCTCTGTGTATGTAGCCGTCTCACCCCATCACATTCGTTCCAAAAAAAGCGCCTCTTCAATTTCTCTAAATGATCTGCCACTGTTTTGGGGATCTTAAAAAGAGATAGATAATAGGTTGGGAGACTTTGCATTACCGACTTGATGAGGCACACTCTTCCAGCTTGAGATAGCAACCTGTCCCTCCATCCCGCCAACCGTTTTTGGTATACGTCTAATTTTTCATGCAGAGTTCTGAAGTTGTCGGCATGACACAACAACAACAGCATGACAGTTTGAGACAATCAAGTCATGACCCTTTTGTAATACCCGAGAATTTTCCAACATAAAATAAATACAATAAATAAAATAAATACAATAAATAAATAAATTCAGCAAATCAATAAATAAATTTAATCGAATGAGAAATGGAGTTTAAATTAAAAAGGAATCAAAATTTCGAGAACCCGGGAAGCCGAAAACAATTTAGTTAAATAAATGGTCACACGTGAACCCAACATCGATGGACTCAATAACTCGAGTCCACATGTAAACTTAGACCCGAATAAAATGACGATAGGAAATAGGGGCCCGAAGATATCCCGGAAATCCGAATCCGAGAACATAGAGGGATAGAAGTCCGAAAGAGAGGAGGAAAAGCGCGACGGACCGCACGACCCGCCCGGACTGGAGTCCAGGCGTGAGTGGCACGCTGGCCGCGCGGTTGTTGGCTTGGGACCGCGCCACGACCGCGCCAACTTGCAGAAACGCCCCGTGCGAGATTTACTCGCCCGAATCCGGATTTTCCGACTTCGGTTGAACACCTTGCGACTCAAGACATCCTAGGGCTGCCTTTGGACGACCTATAGGTCCTTTCCATCTATAAATAACCATCCTAATCAGCCCAAACATTTTTCAAAAACCCTACGATACTCTCTCTACACATAAAACTCTAATTCCGGAGTCGTCGGAGGCACAACACCGAGAGGAGGGGCTGTCTAAGATGAATTTGGGGTCTTCTATCGTCTTGGTAAGATCCGATCTATTCCTCTTTCCATTCTTGACTCGAAAATGAATCCTAACCTCATCCTTTTTCTATTCTAAACCCCGATCCGGATCGAGAACGAAGAACCCGACGAATCAAGGAGATAAACAGTGGACTGGAAGCCACGCCTTCGAAATAGACGATCCCGGACATCTACGAATCTGTAAGTTAATACTTACATGGTTTTGGGAGTAATTAAAACACGAAAACTAAAAGCTTAATCGAATCTTTCAAAGATCTGTCATCTTGTTATTTCTACCGGCGCAACAGTTTTGTCGAATTTTTCCGAACATGTACAATTCTTCGAACGGAAAAACTTAAAACACAAAAAACGTTCCTAAGGCTTAGATCTATCTACTGTAAAATTTTCAGAATTTTGCATGATGATTTGATATATGAAATCGACTCGAAACCGAACTGCATTAAATCTTGATCTTGGAATTCGTGACAGAACTCTAGTTCGAACTTGTTGGTGATTTTTACCTTAGTTCTAGACGATCTAGGATTGGCGTTGAACATAAGAATTGTAGATCTAGGAGTTTAGAACATCTCTGTAAAATTTTAGAATTTTTCGTTAAGATTTGAACCTCCGAACCTGAGCCGATCCGATCTGCGTTCGTACCGAAATCAAGAAACTTGAACAAAATTAGTTTCGAACTTGATGACGTTTTTGACATTAGATCTAAACCGATTTGGAACTTTAGCCGAACATGAAATTTGTAGGTATATTTCTTAGGTATCTCTCTGTAAAATTTCATCAAATTTGGAGTTAATTTGCTATGGTAGATCTTGAAACCTTGAAACTGATATCAGAATTTTCGGACAGATTAATATCCTGTTAAAGGTTGACATTTTTCACCTACTTCTGTATCTCAGATTGAAAAACTTAAAACATAAAACTTGTTCATCTCTGTGTTTCGGAGTTACCGGTAAATTTTCAGAATGATCCGGCTTAAAATGAATTTTTAAATATTTTTGGAGCAAAACAGCGACTTGTGAAATTATATGTTGAAACGTGTGAAATTTGTGAAACTTGTTTTGACCTTGCGGGTTCGATTCCCCAAGGGCGTCCGTGTCCCTGCGGGTTCGATTCCCCAGGATGTCTGTGTCAAGCCTTGCGGGTTCGATTCCCCAGGGTGTATGTTTTCCTGCGGGTTCGATTCCCCAGGATGTCCGTGTCAAACCTTGCGGGTTCGATTCCCCAGGGTGTATGTGAGTTCTTGCGGGTTCGATTCCCTAAGGGCGATTGTCTGTCTTCCTGCGGGTTCGATTCCCCAGGATATGTGCTGATTCCTATGGGTTCGATTCCCTAGGATGTATTTGAGTTCTTGCGGGTTCGATTCCCCAAGGGCGAACTATACTAGATGATATTGAACAAAAGTGGAAGAATGGAATCCTGAAATACTTGAATATTTTCCCTATTTAAATTATACCTTTAAATTATATCTTGCGATTATTTTATCATGTTGTTGAATTATGATCTTATGGAAATCCTCGTCTTTTGAATTATGCGATTAAATTATTATTAGATGGATAAAATTAAATCATGTCTTGTATGAACATGTTTTCTTTAAATCTAATTAAAGGCTTTGAAACCTCATAATCATGTCTGTGTTAACTTACTCAGCAAATCTTTGCTGACCAAACCATACTTTTTCCCATGTCTCTTTCAGAGCTGAAGAATATGCATCATCATATGCATTCATGGGAATGTCGGGGAACACTTTATTCTTAAAATTTGTTTTAGACTAGACCGTGCATGAACGGGCCTGTTTAACCCGTGAATAGGCCATGTTGGCCCTATTTTTATATTCAGCTGCATTATATATGTAAATATTATTTTCCGCTGCAACTTTGATGTATTATTTTTTTAAATTATATATGAATGGGCTGTTTGAATATTTTAAATTCTGAAAAACCATAGCCTTGCATCTCTTTAGTAAGCTCTCGGAGAAACCGTGTCTTGCTAGGGAGGTGTGGCGGTGACATCCCGACCTAGGTGACCAAAAACCGGGGTGTTACAGGTTGGTATCAGATCCCAGAATATTCTAAAGCTATCTATTTTAAAGAAAATATCTGATACTGATATATGTTGTATTTGATGATATTTTTATGCATATGTCAACTTAAATTGTTTGAGAAAATTAATAAAAATGGCCTTGATTGGATTGACTTTTGGGACATTGGTTTTGTAGAAAAGGTGGCAAATTTCCAACATTGGACAGCCTATTTTGAAGTGTTGGGCGTGCCCATGCCTAAGGTCCAATTCGCAGCTGTGGGGTCTATGTGTGAAGCATCAAAATTTGCAAAAAGATCCTTGGGGCTAAATTGAAGTATCTAAATCTTTGGGCATCAATTTTCAGATTTTTATTATGGCATCAAATCTTTGGGCATCAAATCCTTGGGAATCAATTACAAAGGAATAATCAAAGGCATGATTTTGATGTTTTTGGATGCAATTGAGGGAGGCTTTTTGGGTGCAATTGAGGAGGCTACTACTTGGAACATGCAAAAAAGGGAGAAAGAATAATAAAAAGAATTGGTTTGTTTTGCTATAAATAGGAGGAGACCAAAGAGCAAAGAAGACAACACAATTTACCATTATTCCACAAAAGAATAGACATTGGCCATTTTCCACCAAAAGAGGTTCCAACCATTGAAGAGCACAAGAGGGATTCCAACCATTGGAGACACACTAGAGAGGAGACTCCATTTTTGTTGGCACTTACAAAATTGGAGGATTCCAAGGGCAATAAGGATTTGATCCTTCGTGGGTGATTTTCTTGTTCGATTTCTATAATTGATTACCATGTTGGATTGTATGGATTTGGTTATGTTTTGGATGGATTGTGAGTAGTTTTCTTATCTAGTTTAGGCTTTGAATTTGTGTGTGGATATGGAATTGTGAGACTTATTTTGTTGACATATTTTTATGCTTAATTGAATTGGGTATTTTTAATTCCTCTATTTATTATGTTTTGAATTGCTTGATTGATATAGCGGCCGCGTGTTGATTGAGTAATTTATTGTTATATTGGGAAGTGCATCCGTAATTGTGTAATTTTCCAATCAAGTAGCAAACTAGAGGAAGAATACTCTAGTGAGGGATTAAAATCGGTTTTAAACACTACCTCGTAGGATTAGTGTTGAATCGAATTGGGTTTTTCTTGTGCTAAATGCTATCAAGTCATGTTATGCTATGGTCGTACCTAGTATTCACACTTGATTAGGGGAATGGCTTATGGTCGTACCTAAGCCATCGAATAAGTATGGAAAAATTGGTTGGGAAACGCTTGTAGACCAACTTTAACCAATTTAGTCAATTAGCCAATTAAGTTAAATGCATGTCAATGATCAATTCCATATCCAATACATAATTCATGCCTAAACTAGAGTTTTAATTATCCTAAAGAGCTCACTTGTTACCTTGCAATTATTTTTATTCTTGTTTAATTTTTATTTTCTTTTTACTAATTTAGTTGAAATCAAATCCCCCCATCTTTATAAATATAAATATAATTTATAATTAATCAAGTGATTGAAAATAAACTCTTTGAGCAAGTTCCCTGTGGAGACGACCCTACTCACTATATATATTACATTTATTTATCTTCTTCTGTGGTGTAGGACTAATATTTAATTTGCAGCTTTGCGACGAGCTAGCAATTTTTGGCGCCGTTGCCGGGGACTATCGCCAAAAGAGGATTTTTCATACCTTGGTTAATTTAATATATATATATTTCTCTAATCTTTATTTCCACTTATTGGTATATGCCTCGCACAGATCGTGGTGGTGAAAAGAATTACGATCCAGAGATTGAAAAGACCGCACGCCGTTTGAGTAAAGAAGCCAGGGAACGAAGGAGAGAAGAGAAAGCGGAGGTGTTGACACCTTTGCTCAATTTGGAAACTCAAATAGCGGAGGATTCAAGTTCATCATCAGATTCTGAGGAAAGCGAAAAAGTGGAAGAGGAAACTGAAATTCCTCAACCTGCTTTGGCACAACAGAGAACATTGAGGGAGCTAGCATCCCCTGACTTGGCTCAACAGCCACTCTGTATTACTTTTCCTACTGTGGCCGACAATGCGGCCTCTGTGTTGAAAACTGGACTAATACATTTGTTGCCTAACTTTCATGGTTTGTCAGGAGAAGAACCACACAAACACTTACAGGAGTTTGATGTGGTGTGTACAAGCATGAAACCAGCTGGTGTCACTGAAGATCAAATCAAGCTAAGGGCATTTCCATTTTCCTTGAAAGATGCAGCAAAGGATTGGTTGTTCAACCTTCCTGCAGGTAGTATCACCACTTGGAATGAGATGAAGCGTAAGTTTTTGGAGAAGTATTTTCCTGCTTCTCGAGCTGCAAACCTGAGGAAAGAGATATGTGGTATTAAACAAGCTACAAGGGAGTCACTTTTTGAATACTGGGATAGGTTCAATAAACTTATTACTAGGTGTCCACAGCACCAAATTTCCGAGCAATTACTAATCCAGTATTTCTATGAAGGTTTAACCACTATGGACAGGATGCTTATAGATGCTGCAAGTGGAGGTGCACTTATGAACAAGACACCGGAGGAGGCCTGGGCATTGTTGAATAATATGGCAATGAATTCACAGCAGTTTGGGCCAAGGGAAGTTGTTCCAGTGAAAGAAGCTGGGGAAGTAAGTACTTTACAGCAACAATTAACTGAATTAACATCTTTTGTTCGTAAGCTTGCTGTAGGGAATGCACAGGTAAAGGCCTGTGGAATATGCTCAAACACAGATCATTCCACTGATGCTTGTCCCACGTTGTCTGAGGAAGTAGAAGTTAATGCAGCTGGATTTGTGCAAAGGAGGAATTACGACCCATTTTCCAACACGTACAATCCGGGATGGAGGGATCATCCCAATTTGCGTTATGGGAATCAACAAGCTCCTACACAACAACCTCCGGGTTTTCAACCAGCTCCACCGCCGCCACAACAAAGGGCAGCCCCACAAGCTCCCTTCCCAGGTAATTCTCTACATGATCTAGTTAAGAATATGGCAGCTAATATGTTGCAATTTCAACAGGAAACTAGAACAAGTATAAAGAATTTGGAGGATCAAATGTCCCAAGTAGTGAATGAGGTGCGTGATATGAAGCAAAGGGAAAAAGGAAAATTGCCTGCTCAAACACATGCTAATCCTGGAAATGTTAGTGCAATGACGCTGAGAAGTGGAAAGGAATTAGAAGGTCCAAAGGAGATCGTTTCAAAGGAAAAGACAGAGGATGAAATTGAAAAAGAAATGGAGCAAGAAGCACAAAAATCAAGTGATGAGGTAAAATTAAATTTACATGTTATTCCAAAATCTAATATTGCTCCTTTTCCTCATAGGTTGGTGAAGCCTTCAAAGGGAGACAAGGACAAGGAAATCATAGAGGTGTTTAAAAAAGTGGAATTGAGCATTCCCTTGTTAGATGCAATCAAGCAGATCCCTCGATATGCAAAGTTTCTAAAGGATTTGTGTTCCAACAAGCAAAAATTGAGAGGAGATGAGAAGGTGATAGCGGGAGAAAGTGTATCCGCCATGCTTCAAAGGAAACTTCCACAAAAATGCGGAGATCCCGGTATGTTTGTCATTCCATGCAAGATAGGTAAAATGGAGGTAAAAAGGGCTATGTTAGATTTAGGTGCTGCTATTAATGTAATGCCTAGATCTATTTTTAACTCTTTGAACATTGGACCACTTAAAGAAACGGGCATAATAATTCAATTAGCGGATAGGACTAATACATATCCTGAAGGGATTATAGAGGATGTCCTAGTTCAAGTTAATGAATTAATATTTCCTGTTGATTTCTATATTTTGGATATGCATGATGAAAACTCACCAAATCCTTCACCTATTTTGCTTGGAAGACCATTTATGTGCACAGCTAGAACAAAAATTGATGTAAAAACTGGAACTCTTTCCATGGAATTTGAAGGTGAAAAAGTCCAATTTAATATTTTTGATGCCATGAAATATCCAGTCGAATCTAATGCTTTGTGTTGCATAGATGTTCTTGATGCTAATGTGCAGGAGGTCTTTGATTTAAATGGGAAGGATGACCTTGAGACAGCAATTATACAGAACCTTCGAGTCGATACTTTGGATGAAACACCAGTGGATGATGCTGTGAAGGAGATGGTTCAAGCTTTGCACTCTCTAGAACCTAAACCATCAAGGTATGCTGTTGTGAATTCCATACTTAAGAAATCTGACAATGGTCTTTTGCCATCGGTTGTGCAGGCACCAATTTTGGAGATGAAACCACTGCCACCCACTCTTAAATATACATTCCTAGGAGCTGAAAAGACCTTACCAGTGATTATCTCAGCTGCCCTATCTCCTACACAAGAGGAAAAGTTGGTTCGTGTGTTGAGAGAGCAAAAAGAGGCTATTGGTTGGCAATTAGCAGATATAAGAGGAATTAGCCCTTTCTTGTGCACTCACAGGATTGCACTTGAAGAAGATACAAAACCTTTAAGGCAAGCACAAAGGAGACTCAATCCGGCCATGATGGAAGTGGTGAAGAAGGAGATCATCAAGCTATTGGATGCAGACATCATCTACCCAATTTCAGATAGCAACTGGGTAAGTCCCATTCATGTGGTTCCAAAGAAGTCAGGAGTTACAGTGGAAGCTGATCATGATGGTAATTTTATTCCTGTAAGGAAGCAAACAGGTTGGAGACAATGTATTGATTACCGTAAATTAAATTCTGTAACAAAGAAAGATCATTTTCCCCTACCCTTTATTGATCAAATGGTTGAGCGTTTGGCAGGGAAGTCACATTATTGCTTCCTAGATGGCTTTTCAGGGTACTTTCAGATTGCCATTGCGCCTGAGGACCAAGAGAAGACCACATTCACTTGCCCATTTGGAACCTTCGCCTATAGGAGAATGCCATTCGGACTTTGCAACGCCCCTGCCACCTTTCAAAGGTGCATGGTAAGTATTTTTTCTGATTATGTGGGGAAAGGGATAGAAGTGTTCATGGATGACTTTAGCGTGTATGGAACTGATTTTGACACTTGCTTAGATAATTTGGAATTAATTTTGAAAAGATGCAAGGACACTAAGTTAGTGTTAAATTGGGAGAAGTGTCAATTCATGGTAGAAGAGGGGATAGTCCTTGGTCATTTAGTGTCATCTAAGGGGATAGAAGTTGATAAGGCCAAGGTCGATATTATTTCTGCTTTACCCTACCCCACTTCGGTGAGGGATATTCGTTCTTTTTTAGGACATGCAGGATTTTATCGACGTTTCATCAAAGATTTCTCCAAGGTGGCTGCTCCTCTTTTCAAGTTGCTACAAAAAGATATCCAATTTGAGTTTGATGATCAATGCAAGAAGACCTTTGACAAGATTAAGGAGCTGTTGACTTCACCTCCCATTATTCAGCCGCCAAACTGGGAGCTTCCTTTCGAAATCATGTGTGATGCAAGTGACACCGCAGTTGGAGCTGTGCTTGGACAAAGAAATGGAAGAATTCCTTGGGCAATCTACTATGCATCAAAAGCTCTAAATGGAGCCAAATTAAATTATTCCACTACTGAAAAAGAACTCCTAGCTGTTGTATTTGCTCTTGAAAAATTTCGATCTTATTTGCTTGGTACTAAAGTAATTGTCTTTTCTGATCATGCAGCTCTAAGGTACCTTATGACAAAGAAAGATAGCAAACCAAGGCTCATTCGATGGGTCTTACTCCTACAAGAATTTGATGTGGAAATTCGAGACAAGAAAGGTAGTGAGAACCTTGTGGCTGACCACCTCAGTCGACTCCCAACACCTCAAGAGAAATTATCTTTAAGGGAGTATTTTCCGGATGAGCAATTGCTTTCAATTTCTAGCATTTCACCTTGGTATGCGGATTTAGTTAATTATTTGGTCACTAATCAATTTCCTATTGGTTGGACAAAGGCAAAGAAGGATAAGCTTAAGAGTGATGCTAGATATTACATATGGGATGACCCGTACCTGTGGAAGCGTTGCCAAGATCAAGTGATAAGGCGGTGTGTAAGTGAAAGTGAGTACGAATCCATTCTTAAATTCTGTCATTCCATGGAGTGTGGAGGTCATTTTGGTGCCCAAAGAACCGCAAGGAAGGTATTGGATAGCGGTTTTTATTGGCCTACCTTATTTAAAGATGCATATTCGTTTTGCAAAATGTGTGATAAGTGTCAAAGGGTAGGAAATATAACTGCTAGAGATCAAATGCCCCTAACACCAATGATGTTTGTTGAAATATTTGATGTATGGGGGATGGATTTTATGGGGCCATTTCCTAATTCTCATGGATTTTTATATATCATACTTGCTGTTGACTATGTTTCGAAATGGGTGGAAGCAAAAGCCACCCGGACTAATGATTCAAAGGTTGTTGCAGATTTCCTCAAGTCCATTTTCAATCGTTTTGGGATGCCTAAGGCGGTTGTCAGTGACCGGGGTACTCATTTTTGCAACAAAACTATTTCAGCTTTGTTTCGCAGGTATGGTGTTCTACACAAGGTCTCAACCTCGTATCATCCGCAAACCAATGGGCAAGCTGAAGTTTCCAACAAAGAGATCAAGGGGATTCTTGAAAAAATGGTGAGGCCGGATAGGAAGGATTGGAGCTTAAGGTTGGGAGATGCATTGTGGGCATACCGAACGGCATTCAAAACTCCAATAGGGATGTCTCCCTATAGGTTAGTCTTTGGTAAGCCATGTCATTTACCAGTTGAAATTGAACATCGTGCATTTTGGGCTGTTAAACAATGTAACATGAGTTTGAGTGAAGCTGGAGAAAGTAGAAAGTTGCAATTGCAAGAGTTGGAGGAGATTAGGAACGAGGCTTATGACAATGCCATGATTTACAAGGAGAAGAGTAAGAATTTTCATGACCAAAATATTTTGAGAAAAGATTTTAAGGTGGGCCAAAAGGTTTTACTTTATAATTCTAGACTCAAACTCTTCCCGGGTAAGTTACGTTCTCGTTGGATAGGTCCATTTGTGGTGACTAATATAACATCTTTTGGTGCAGTGGAAATACAAAGTTTACACACGGAGAAGAAGTTTGTGGTGAATGGGCATCGTCTTAAGCCCTATTATGAAGGATTTCAACCTCAAGTAGTGGAGGGAATCAAGTTTATTGAATCCCATGAGCGTAATTGAATTAAGACATCATTGTGTCTAGCCAAAGACCTAAAAGAAAGGCGCTTCTTGGGAGGCAACCCAAGTTTCATATTTAAATTTCGCTTTGTTTAGTTGAATTTTCGAGTCTTGATTCGAGTATAATAAAGTTTTCTTTGGTTTTGGATCTTACTTGTTGATTTCAGGGACCTTTGGAATTGCAGGACAAACATTGATGTTAGGCGTGGGCACACTTAAGAGCAAAATTCATTCTGGAATTCATAAAAAAAAAAAAGATGGAGAAACAGAATAATTAGAAGCCTTGTGCGTGGGCACGCATAAGGAGTAAAATTACACTGGAATTTGGGTTCAAGTGAAAAGAGGACGAACAGAATAATTTGAAGCCTTAGGCGTGGGCACGCCCAAGGAGTCAATTTACACTAGAATTGGAGTGGAAGGAAGGAGGTCCACCAGGCTAAATGAGAGCCCTAGGTGTGGATACACATAAGGAACAAAAATAGCCTGCTGCAAATTGAAGAGGACTTAAAGAAAAAAATCAGGCCAAACTCTAGATCCCTTCTCTCTCACTCTCTCTCTCCTTTTCTTCTCCTTCTTCCCCAAATCCCACCGCCCATCTCTCGTCGTCCGGCCACCAGCCACCGGAGCTCCGCCGGCCACCTCCAGAATCGATGCCGCCGCTCCTGTCGTCAGATCCGCAAATCTCGCCGCCCCTTCCTTCCGCGTCTCCACCGTCGCTAACTCGCCGCCGCCGCCGATTCGCGAGCGACAGCGCCATCGCCGCCACTCCCTTCGCCGCTGTCGTCGAAGGAACTTCTCAGCCCGCTTCCGCACTTCCTCCGCTCGCGGAGAACCAGCGTCGCCCCAGCCGCCGACGCTCGCTCGAGCCACCACCCGCCTCCGCCTCGCTCGCCACCGCCGCTACTCCGCCTCGTTCGAGCCCAACCAGCGCCGCCACCTGCTCCGGCCTCCATCCTCCTCGATCGAACCGGAGCACCTCCGTCTACTCCGCCTTCGAAAGCCCTGCAGCGAACGAGCGCCGATCTCCGCCTCTCTGTCTCGCCGGAACCCTTGTCCGCAGCTCCTCCCCAGCGCCGGCCACCTCCCGTCGCGTACCACCGACAGCGCCCACCGCCAGATCCGCCTTCGCCGCTGCTTCGCGAGCCACCGCGTTCAGCGCCGCCTGCCCACGCCGCCACTTCCCCCTCTCTCGCTAATCGACCACCGCCGCCGCCTCCGCCCTCCATCCATCGCCGCCGCACCTCCGCCCCCCTGTCGTTCTCGCTCTGTCTCTCTCGCCAGCGCGCCGTCACTGCCACCGCCGCCCCTGCACAGCGCCATCACCACCGCCCAGCCCCGCCCCTCCACTGCCTCCTCTCGCTCCCGCCGCCACACACCACCAGCGCCGCCCTCTGTCCACCGCCGCTGCTAGGGTTCCAAAAGCCCCAATCGATTTTGTCGTTTTCTCCAAATTCAGGGAAGTTCTCATTCTCTTTTTGTGCTTCACTGAGTTCTTAATTTGAAAGCATAAATTTGATGGTTTGGACTTATTCTTGAATTGAGCAAAGAGTGTTGGTTCGAGACTGTCGATTGATACATAAAAGATTCTGAGCTTCACTATTACTTGGATTGTGATTTGTTTCTAGTTACTAGATTGTGTTGCTCTTGTTCTACTTGGTTGTTTGTGGGAAATTTCTGCTTGCAGGTCTGGTAATGGGACAAGAAATCCAATACACCATCTTCAAATGTTCCACATTGTTTCCCACTTGAAAGGAATTTCAAATGCCCGAGGTGCAATGGGCAAGCTTCGATAGCAGGTTTTGGAAAGATGGCAATAGGCACATTTGGTCACCCACATGTAATCCAGGGAAGTTTCATTCACCCTCTCTAATTCATTTTTATTTTGCAATAGGGACATTGCATAATTTAGGTGTGGGGGAGGTTTTAGGTTACGCCTATATGTTAATATGATTTTTGAACTTCCTAGCTTGTCCTCTTGCGTTGTCTTGCCAAGTCAAATGTGCATTGCTTGACTATTGTAGAGTTTGCCGTGTTCTTAGTCAAATTAATTGAGGGGTATGCTTAGTTTTCTATCACTTAACCCTAAGTGAGCTATTTGAGCCTTTTTTTTTAAAAAAAAAAAATCCATGAAATAAAAAATAAAAAATAAAAAATAAAATAAAAAAAAAACCATCAGATATTTGCTCAAATTTTCTTGTTGTGTGAAACGCATGGACTTGATTTTCTAGAACTTGCTTGATTATACATAGTTGATTGTACTCTCATTTTTGAATCTTGATGCAAATAAAATGATAAGGGCACTAGGAATACCCCATTTTGGCCTTGTTTTCCCCTTGACCCATGTTTATCCTTTAGTGAACCACTCTGAGCCTATTGATGATATATCCATTTTTCTTGGTTCATGTTTAACCCCTTAGCCTGAGACCTTTTTCTTCGATTATGGCCATACACTCATTTGAACCCTAGGAACATGAGGAAATTTGTTTAAGTATCATTACATGTGATTTTGGTTAAAGGTTGCACTTGATGTGAGTTGATTGAGTTTTTGTATTCGACATGTGATTTTGTTATTGTACTGCCTCTCTCTAAAAAAAAAAAAACCAGGGCAGTGGAAATAAATAGTTTGGAACGTGTTCCTCTAACCGGAGTGTTATGAACAAAGAGTTGAAGTTCTGTCTGCAATTTTCAGACAATGGAATTCCTCTCATAAACGTACCAAGCTATTGAAAGCCACCAAAAAAAAAAAAAAAAAAAAGAAAAAGAGAGAGAGGCAAACATGTTTGTATTAGCTGCAAGTGTAATTCTTTATTTTGAGAGCAGCATGATCATTGATGTCAAAGAGAATTTGTGCAACTTATGTTTCGTAGCATGTTTTGATGGTTAGACAATTTCCTCAATTCCTTTTAACCTACATATTCCATATTTTCCTACCCCAACCTTAGCCCCGTTACAACCCTAATAAAGACCCTTTGATTATGAGCATCATGTTCTTATTTGAGATGTGAATTTACTGTGATTTGATAGCAAGCCTATGGGATTGATAGTTCCCTATGCGTATTGAGTGAAATCTAGCCTAAACCCTTGAGGGTGAGTGATCTCTTTATATTTTCCCATTTTGTGAGGATAGTTGGCTTTGCATACCTTGATTTTGATGAAACTTTGACATGGTTGAATGATACTTGGTTTGGCATGCACTTTTGATATTTGGTTTTGATATATGCTTGAGGACAAGCATGGATTAGGTGTGGGGGAGTTGATATATGTTGTATTTGATGATATTTTTATGCATATGTCAACTTAAATTGTTTGAGAAAATTAATAAAAATGGCCTTGATTGGATTGACTTTTGGGACATTGGTTTTGTAGAAAAGGTGGCAAATTTCCAACATTGGACAGCCTATTTTGAAGTGTCGGGCGTGCCCACGCCTAAGGTCCAATTCGCAGCTGTGGGGTCTATGTGTGAAGCATCAAAATTTGCAAAAAGATCCTTGGGGCTAAATTGAAGTATCTAAATCTTTGGGCATCAATTTTCAGATTTTTATTATGGCATCAAATCTTTGGGCATCAAATCCTTGGGAATCAATTACAAAGGAATAATCAAAGGCATGATTTTGATGTTTTTGGATGCAATTGAGGGAGGCTTTTTGGGTGCAATTGAGGAGGCTACTACTTGGAACATGCAAAAAAGGGAGAAAGAATAATAAAAAGAATTGGTTTGTTTTGCTATAAATAGGAGGAGACCAAAGAGCAAAGAAGACAACACAATTTACCATTATTCCACAAAAGAATAGACATTGGCCATTTTCCACCAAAAGAGGTTCCAACCATTGAAGAGCACAAGAGGGATTCCAACCATTGGAGACACACTAGAGAGGAGACTTCATTTTTGTTGGCACTTACAAAATTGGAGGATTCCAAGGGCAATAAGGATTCGATCCTTCGTGGGTGATTTTCTTGTTCGATTTCTATAATTGATTACCATGTTGGATTGTATGGATTTGGTTATGTTTTGGATGGATTGTGAGTAGTTTTCTTATCTAGTTTAGGCTTTGAATTTGTGTGTGGATATGGAATTGTGAGACTTATTTTGTTGACATATTTTTATGCTTAATTGAATTGGGTATTTTTAATTCCTCTATTTATTATGTTTTGAATTGCTTGATTGTAACACCCCGGATTTGATAACCCAGGCCGGGATGCCACCGCCACACCTCCCTAGCAAGACACGGTTTCTCCGAGCTCACTAAAGAGATGTAAGGCTATGGTTTTTCAGGATTTAAAATATTCAAGTAGCCCATTCATAGATAGTTTAAAAATGCTACATCAGAGTTGCAGCGAGAATATATATAAGTACGTAGCGGAAGTAAAGTGTATGCAGCGGAATTCGAAATATAGGGCCGACATGGCCAAACCACGGGTTAAACAGACCCGTTCATGCAAGTCATGTAAAATAAATAATTAAGTGTCCAAATGATCCCCCAATGAATGATCATGCTTCGTACTCTGTAACAGAAAAAAAATGAACAACGGTTTTTATCAGTATTATAAAATACTGAGTAAGTTAATCCTTACATGACAATAAAGGGGTTAGATTTTTAGTAATTAAGTTAAAACTCTTTGCCATGCATAAAAAAACACTTTTTTAAAAAGAATGCGAAGATAATGCATACTTTAAAGGCACATTTAAATTTCGTAATTTAAAACTTAAGCATGGGCAATTATTTAAGACATGATTTAAAAACATGATTAATGCCGTAAGTATGTAAATAAAAACTTGAGCTTTAAAAATTTTCACCGATACGCCACCATCAAAACGATATTTAAATTTAGCCGACAATTCGGCGGCCGCAGCCAATTTCATAAAATCTGAGCTTTTTAATATATTTCCCGTTACGCCATTATCTCAACAATATATAGCCGGTGATCCGGCGGCCTCAGCCAATTTCATAAGTAACATATCATCTAGCCGGTGATCCGGCGGCCGCAGCCGATACGCCATACCCAGTACCACTCCGTCGAGCCTCGAGTAACCCATACGGATACACTCGAGAGGGTAGGCAGTTGGTCTCTTGTGACCAAATACGCCATATCCAGTACCGCTCCGTCGAGCCTCGAGTAACCCATACGGATACACTCGAGAGGATAGGCCAAAATAATGACGGCAGATATCAATAGTAACAGTTAGCCGGTGATCCGGCGGCCTCAGCCAATTTCATAAGTAACATCTCATCTAGCCGGTGATCCGGCGGCCGCAGCCTATACGCCATACCCAGTACCACTCCGTCGAGCCTCGAGTAACCCATACGGATACACTCGAGAGGGTAGGCAGTTGGTCTCTTGTGACCAAATAGGCCATATCCAGTACCGCTCCGTCGAGCCTCGAGTAACCCATACGGATACACTCGAGAGGATAGGCACAATATAATTTGCCGTGTTGTTGATTTTTCGCGCGTGATAGTCATAGCCGTTTTGGCACAAATTGCACAATTAGAAGGGCACCCTGCAGAGCACTCACCCCCTAAATTTTATGTAACCGATATCGTTTCAACTTTAGTATAACGGGATTTTCAAAATATAGCTTTATCGTATCACAGGATTTCGATCGTTGTTTTAAAAGATTTCAAAAATCGATCGATGACACAGTTTACGCCTTTTCAGTTTAAAAATCCATCTCTTAGGCGATTGATCTGAAATTTTCACAGTAGCTCAAAAACATCTCAATGAACAACTTTCATGTTTTGAGTTTTTAGTAAAAACGATGGGAAGTATGTCAAAAATCAAGTTTTCTACTCAAATAGTATGCTGTCAGGATTCAGGTTTGACACATCTCAAAGATTTGACTTTTTAACATATCAAATGAGCTTCAAAAATTCTGAAATTTGGTATGCACATACTAGACATGTTTATATGCAACTTTTGTTTAGAACTCAAAGATTGGATCGGACTAGAAATGATAGAAATATGCTCATCAAGTTCGGTTAGGAAATCTGTGAGCCTTTGAAAATACTTTAAAACGCAGAATATGTCCGATTCGATTTGGGGTTTCAAAACTTGATGAAAATGCATGAAATTTTACAGAGGTATTCAAGACTCATAGATCTATAACTTTTGTTTAGATCATGAAGATCGGTTCGGACTAGAAATGATAGAAATATGCTCATCAAGTTCGGTTAAGAAATCTGTAAATTTTTTAAAGTTCTTAAAAACGCAGAATATGTCCGACTTGATTTGGGGTATCAAAACTTGATGAAAAATTCTGAAATTTTTACACAATATAGCTTGAGATCTTAGGATCAAAATCTTAGTTTTGAGTTTTCAGGTTTGAACGCTCGAAGTAAGAGTTTTGTTCGGATTTCAGAAAATACGTAGATTGGGGTTTTTAGGTTTGATTTTAACGTTTCGTTTAAGATTCAATGTTTCGGATGTCTTCAAACCACCCGTATTGATATGTAAGTTATCAACTTACATTGAGTGAGTTCCTTGAACGTTCTAAGGTTGATCGATTTGTCCAAAATCGCCACGAACGAATCTACGCAACACGTTCTTCTTCTCCTTTGGCTACGAACGTGTTTGTAAGTAAAGATTCGTAAGTTAGAAGGTTGATTATGATCTTAAAGCAATAAGGAAGGTTGATTGACACCTTACCAACAATCCAATGTCTGCAAATCCTTGATCTCCACACCACCTTGGTAGGATTTGCTTGCCGGAATGTTCGCCGGAAGTTCGCCGGAAGGTGTTTGGCTTAGAGAGAGTTTTTGGAGAGTTTGGAAGTGAATGATTGCTTAGAATGGCTGAGAATGGAGGTATGATTGAGTACATAACGTCCAAATGATGTTCCCTCCCGTGATAGATCGGATTCCCAGCCATGGGGTCAAGGAATATGGCAAGAAAGTCGCCAAAACGCGACAATGGCTGTTGTCAGGACGTTGGCGCGGGGTTGGCGCGCGAATCGGCCCAAGTCCGCGCCGGGTGCGCGCCACCCAAAACACGACAATCGTCGACGCGGCGATGGCGCGGGGTTGGCGCGCCTTTTGGCTAAACCCCGCGCGGACAGCGCGCCACTCTCGCCTGGACTTCGGTCCGGGCGGGGTCGTGCGATCCGTCGTGCTTTTCCTCCTCTCTTTCGGACTTCTATCCTCTTACGTTTTCGGGCTCGATTTTTCGGGTCATTCTCGGATCGTAAATTCTTATCTTAAATTTATCTCGGCTCAAATGAACTTCATGTTAAAATCTTAAATCCGTCGGTCTCGGTTTCGTCGGCTTTCAATTCGTCGTCTTTTGATTCCCGTGTAATTCGACTTCACGGGTTCTTGGAGTTAAAATTCTTTTCCTTTATAAACTTAACTCCAATTATTTTTACTCAATTCATGGAATGTCTTCGGGCTTCCTTTCCCTCTTTTATTCCATTTTGAATTTAAATCTATCGGCGTTTTATTTCCGAGCAATAATTTATTGTTATAAATTATTTTCTTCTTCTCGGAAATATTTCAACATTGATCGGAATAAATTTTTATTCCCTTGGACGTTGATAAAAATCTGGGGTGTTACACTCTCCCCCCCTTAAGAATCAACTTCGTCCTCGAAGTTGTGCTTCGGCTTTTCTCGCGCGAAGAGTTATGGTCCTATTTGTTTACTATTGCGATATTGTGTTATTGAATTATTGTTCGATTGTTGATCGTCGTTTGTTGTTTGATTATTGTTTGATTATTGTTTGATTTTTGTTTGATTATTGTTTGATTGAACCCAGAATTGAAATTTCCAAGTTGCCTACGTACCCTGTGAAGGGATCAAGTCATTACGTAGTTCAAAATAATTTGAATTTGTTTTTCCTCGGGTGTTACAGCCTCCCCCCCTTAAGAATACAGTTATGTTCCCATAACTGTGGTCTGGTCGTTTTGGAAGAGGGTAGGGTAACGTTGTCGCATGTTGGCTTCCAATTCCCAGGTTGCCGTCTCCATTTCGTGGTTGGACCACAAGACCTTGACCATTCTTACAGTTTTATTCCTTGTCACCCTCTCCTTGTGGTCGAGTATTTTCACCGGGGTTTCTTCATAGGTTAAGTCATCATCCAGTTCGATTACGTCCGGTTGTAGTACATGCGATGCGTCGGGCACATACTTCCTTAGTTGGGAGACGTGAAACACGTCGTGGACGCGTGCTAGTTGAGGCGGCAGTGCTAGCTGGTACGCTAGATTCCCCACTCTCTCGAGGATCTCATACGGCCCTATGTATCGTGGGCTCAGTTTCCCTCGCTTGCCAAAGCGCATTACGCCTCTTATCGGTGAGACCTTTAGCATGACCTTGTCACCGACTTGAAATTCCAAGTCGTGCCGTCTCACGTTCGCATAACTCTTTTGCCGGTCCTGAGCGGCTCTCATCTTCCCCTGGATAACCTTAACTTGCTGAGCCATGTCCTCCACCAGTTGTGGTCCTACTGTCATTACTCGATCGTTCTCTTCCCAACTCAATGGGCTCCGGCATCTTCGTCCATATAGTGCCTCGAAGGGCGCCATGCCGATGCTCGCATGGTAACTGTTGTTATAGGAGAATTCGATCAATGGTAAATGGTGCTCCCAACTTCCCTTGAATTCCAACACACAAGCCCTCAACATGTCCTCCAGCGTCTGTATAGTTCGCTCCGTCTGTCCATCCGTCATAGGGTGGAACGCCGTAGTCATCTTTATCTGTGTCCCCAGAGCTGCTTGCAGCTTGGTCCAAAACTGGGAGACGAATCTGCTATCCCTATCAGAGATGATATCGTGCGGCACCCCGTGCCGGCGCACCACATTGTCTACGTACGCTCTTGCTAGTTGGTCCATTGTCCAAGTGTCCTTCATCGGGATGAAAATGGCGGCCTTCGTTAACCTATCCACGATCACCCAGATCTTATTCATTCCTTTTGGCGAACGTGGTAACCCTGAAACGAAATCCATAGAGATACTATCCCACTTCCAGCTTGGGATCTCTAATGGTTGCATTAATCCTAAGGGCTTTTGCCGTACTGCCTTGATCTTCTGGCAGGTAAGGCACCTTGCCACGAATTCGGCCACCTCTCTTTTCATGTTCGGCCACCAATAATTTTTCTTCAAGTCCTTGTATAGCTTATCTCCTCCGGGGTGGACCGAGTAGGGGGTGCTATGTCCTTCCTCCATCACCTTCTTCTTTAGATCTATGGATTCCCGCTGTATACACCATCTTCCCCTGAAGCGGATGCTCCCGTCCTCATGATTCTGGAAATCTACTGCCTTTCCTTCGGCAATGCTTCTCCTTATTTCCTTCATCTGTTCGTCACCCGACTGGGCGAGTCGTATCTCTTCGTATACGGTAGGGCTTACTACCATTGCGTTAACGACCTCGGTTACCGTACCGGGATGCACCAGTTCCAGGCTTAATTTCGCCAAATCTCTGTATAACTCGGCCGGTATCACCAGTGAGTTCGCGACGTGTGGTGCCTTTCGACTCAAGGCGTCGGCCACGACGTTGGCCTTGCCCTCGTGATACGCAACTTCTAGGTCGTAATCTTTGATCAGTTCCAACCATCTCCTCTGCCTCAAGTTCAGTTCTCTTTGTGTGAATATGTACTTGAGGCTCTTATGGTCGGTGAACATCCGACACTTCCGCCCATAGAGATAGTGTCTCCAGATTTTCAGGGCAAACACGACCGCGGCCAGTTCCAGGTCGTGCGTCGGGTAGTTTTGCTCGTGCGGTTTCAGTTGTCGTGATGCGTACGCTATGACCTTTTGATCCTGCATCAGTACGCATCCCAGTCCTTCTCTCGAGGCGTCGCTATACACCTCGAAGTCTCCATTCTCTGATGGTAGCGCCAACACCGGCGCCGTGGTAAGTCGTTTCTTCAGTTCCTGGAACGCGGCTTCGCACTCGCCCGTCCAGTCATACTTCACCCCCTTCTTCAGCAGTTGCGTCAATGGGCGGGCGATTTTGGAGAAGTCTGGTACAAATCGCCTGTAGTAGCCCGCCAGTCCGAGAAAACTTCTTATCTCCGTTGGGCTCTTCGGTGGTACCCACTCGGTTACCGCCGAGATCTTTGCTGGGTCCACCGCCACTCCGCTGGCGGATACGATATGCCCAAGGAATGTTACTTCCCTCAGCCAAAAGTCGCATTTGGACAACTTCCCATATAGCTGATTTTCTCGGAGGATCCTCAGCACTTTATGCAAGTGCTCGGAATGTTCCTTCTCGTCCCTTGAGTAGACCAAGATGTCGTCTATGAATACCACAACGCATTTATCTAATAGTCCTCGGAACACGTTGTTCATGAGGTTCATGAACATCGCCGGGGCGTTCGTCAATCCGAATGACAGTACTGTGAATTCGTAGTGCCCATAGCGAGTCCTGAACGCTGTCTTCGGGATGTCCTTCTCAGCAATTCGCATCTGATGATATCCCGAACGCAGGTCGATCTTGGAGAACACAGTAGCTCCCTTCAGCTGGTCAAATAGATCCTCGATTCTAGGCAACGGGTACTTGTTCTTGATAGTGACTTGATTAAGTCCTCTATAGTCGATACACAGTCTCAGACTCCCATCCTTCTTTTTGACGAACAAGACCGGTGCTCCCCATGGAGACGTACTCGGTCGAATATATCCTTTTTCCAGCAATTCTTCGAGCTGTTCCTTTAGTTCCTTCATCTCTGGCGGTGCCATGCGGTAAGGAGCCTTTGATACCGGTTCCGTTCCCGGGATGAGATCTATGGTGAACTCGAGATCCCTCTCAGGGGGCATGCCAGGAACGTCATCTGGAAACACATCCGGGTACTCTCTCACCACCGGAATGTTGTCTATCTTTACTCCTTCAGACTCGAGGTTGTGAACGTAGCATGCGTATAGCGTGTGGCCCTTACGCATTAGGCTACCTATCTTTAGGACGTTGACTATCTTGTTAGATTTCTTAGGGGGTTGAGAGTAGAAGATGACTCTTTTTCCCCTACTTTTTGACAACGTGATCTTTTGCTTTTGACACTCGATCACGGCCTTATACCGGGTTAGCCAATCCATTCCTAGTATGACGTCAAAGTCTCTGACGTTGAACTCTACCAAGTTTGCGAAAAACTCTACGTTCTTTATCACTATGGGTATTCCATTGTAGCGTTTAGAGCAGGTTATTACTTCTCCAGAGGGCAGTTGGATGCTTAAGCTAATCGTCTCGCACTTAGGTAGATCTAGTTCAGTTACGACTCTCGAAGATAAAATCGAACAACTGGCTCCGGAATCAAATAAGACTCTAAGTGGAGTACTTAGGACGTGGAAAGTACCTGTCATCACGTCACCATGCTCGGGTATGTCAGCCTGGTTGATCACGTTCAACCTCCCCATCGGCCTCCCTTGATTGGCTGGTTGGTTTTGATTTGGGTTCGCGTTTTGCTGCTGGTTCGGATTTGGGAGAGGCCGATATCCTTGATTGTTGCCATTCCTACCCCCCTGGTTGAACGGTTTGTTAGGTCCAATGACCAAGTCTTCTCTTTTTGCGATGTTCTCGAGTCGGGTTCGACATTCCTCCCTCCGATGGCCAATTCGGCCGCACCGGAAGCACTCGCCCATCTGAGGACATTTCCTCATCAGGTGCGGCCTGCCACACCTTGGGCACGGCGGCACTCGTCCTCCTTGGTTGACATTCCGACCATAGTTGTTTTGAGCATACCCGTTCGGCCCTTGCCGAAAGTTGCTCCTGCCAATAGTGTTGCTAGCCCGGTTATCGCTGTTCCTTTTATCTGGGCCTTGCGCCCCTCGGCTAGATTCCCCAGTAGCCTTTCTCTTTAGCTGTTGCACTCGTGCTACTGCTACTGCCCGATCGTAGACAGATTGCAAGTCCGGGTAATAAACTCCAGTAATCACCTCTCGAATCGACAAGTTCAATCCCATTTCGAACTTTTGCGCCTTCTCCCCGTCAGTAGGTACCATCCTGGGCGCAAATCTCACCAATTCCCTAAACCGTGCATAGTATTCTTGAACAGACTTCTCTCCCTGCTTCAGGGATGAGAACTCCTCGTACAGTGCTGCCTTAGTACTCATCGGGTAGAAGCGTTCCCGGAGTAACTCCATGAACTCGTTCCACGAGTAAGGTTCGTCAACCTCTGCCAGCTTCCCTTGGGTAGCCTGCCACCAGTCGTCGGCCTCGCCACCCAGATAGTACGAGGCCACATGGACCTTCTCCCCTTCCGGGCATTTCACCGCCTTTAGCAATTTGTCGAAGGTCCTCAACCATTCTTCCAACTTAGCGGGGTCTTCCTCCCCGACGTAATGAGAAGGTCGGTAGGGGTTTACCGCAGCCAAGTAGTTGATCCTTGCTTCCGGTGGTGGCGCCGCGGCAGCTCCACCCTGGTTAACGAAAGCATTACCCAGTGCGACTAGTAATTCCTCCACATTTTTCAGTCGCCCTTCCGTAGGGTTGGGCATTGGTCCTGCCGGGTTTGGCACCTCCGCGTTAGGTGCCTGCTCATTGGGTTGTCCCGGCGTGCCGTGGGTGTTGGGGGTGGCAGGGAATTTCCTTGGTCGTCCTCGAGGCGCCATCTGTCGCAAGAACGAGTGATTTAGATTTTCAAGGAAAATGTGGTTCAAGCCTTCCCCATGAGCATCAACAAGTTCTTTTTAGAAATAGATTTTGTGTTGTGAGGTTTTGGATTTGGTCTTCGAGTTGGTTTATGCGGTGGTGGTCCGCCTCTCTTAAGTTTCCCATATGGTGCAGATTTGCCTCCAATTGGGTCATACGATGTTCCATTTGTTGTATGGTTTGTTGGGAATCAAAGCGAGCGTTCATCATTTTGATTATTAAGTTCATCATGTCTTGGTTAGCCATCTAGCGCAAGAAAAGATCTAGGTTACAACATAACGCTTCTAGGTTCTCTAAGGTATAGGAATGCAATATGCACATGTAGTGATGATCCCCCCCGAAAAAAATTTTATGCATATATTTATTTATCCATGGGTTTTAAAAGTAAATTTATTCCATGGATAGATTAAAATAAGGATAAAAGATTTGGGCCACTATATTGGGCCGAAAGAAATAATGTATTTGGGCTTTAAATAAAAACAAGACTATTGGGCCAAGAAAATTTCTTGGGCCTCAAAAAAAAAATTTGGGCTAAAAATTTAGGCTTTAACTTCAAAATAATAATTGGGATCTTTAAAATATATTACTAGTTTAGAAATGATAACTTTAAAAATAATAATACTCGAAAATAATAGTTTTAAAAATATTCCGAACTCTTTAAAATAGTAGTTTTAAAATAGTCTGGTCTCTGATACCACTTTGGTATCAGATATTTTCTTTAAAATAAATAGCTTTAAAATAGGCTGGGCTCTGATACCATATTGTAACACCCCGGATTTGATAACCCAGGCCGGGATGCCACCGCCACACCTCCCTAGCAAGACACGGTTTCTCCGAGCTCACTAAAGAGATGTAAGGCTATGGTTTTTCAGGATTTAAAATATTCAAGTAGCCCATTCATAGATAGTTTAAAAATGCTACATCAGAGTTGCAGCGAGAATATATATAAGTACGCAGCGGAAGTAAAGTGTATGCAGCGGAATTCGAAATATAGGGCCGACATGGCCAAACCACGGGTTAAACAGACCCGTTCATGCAAGTCATGTAAAATAAATAATTAAGTGTCCAAATGATCCCCCAATGAATGATCATGCTTCGTACTCTGTAACAGAAAAAAAAATGAACAACGGTTTTTATTAGTATTATAAAATACTGAGTAAGTTAATCCTTACATGACAATAAAGGGGTTAGATTTTTAGTAATTAAGTTAAAACTCTTTGCCATGCATAAAAAAACACTTTTTTAAAAAGAATGCGAAGATAATGCATACTTTAAAGGCACATTTAAATTTCGTAATTTAAAACTTAAGCATGGGCAATTATTTAAGACATGATTTAAAAACATGATTAATGCCGTAAGTATGTAAATAAAAACTTGAGCTTTAAAAATTTTCACCGATACGCCACCATCAAAACGATATTTAAATTTAGCCGACAATTCGGCGGCCGCAGCCAATTTCATAAAATCTGAGCTTTTTAATATATTTCCCGTTACGCCATTATCTCAACAATATATAGCCGGTGATCCGGCGGCCTCAGCCAATTTCATAAGTAACATATCATCTAGCCGGTGATCCGGCGGCCGCAGCCGATACGCCATACCCAGTACCACTCCGTCGAGCCTCGAGTAACCCATACGGATACACTCGAGAGGGTAGGCAGTTGGTCTCTTGTGACCAAATACGCCATATCCAGTACCGCTCCGTCGAGCCTCGAGTAACCCATACGGATACACTCGAGAGGATAGGCCAAAATAATGACGGCAGATATCAATAGTAACAGTTAGCCGGTGATCCGGCGGCCTCAGCCAATTTCATAAGTAACATCTCATCTAGCCGGTGATCCGGCGGCCGCAGCCTATACGCCATACCCAGTACCACTCCGTCGAGCCTCGAGTAACCCATACGGATACACTCGAGAGGGTAGGCAGTTGGTCTCTTGTGACCAAATAGGCCATATCCAGTACCGCTCCGTCGAGCCTCGAGTAACCCATACGGATACACTCGAGAGGATAGGCACAATATAATTTGCCGTGTTGTTGATTTTTCGCGCGTGATAGTCATAGCCGTTTTGGCACAAATTGCACAATTAGAAGGGCACCCTGCAGAGCACTCACCCCCTAAATTTTATGTAACCGATATCGTTTCAACTTTAGTATAACGGGATTTTCAAAAATATAGCTTTATCGTATCACAGGATTTCGATCGTTGTTTTAAAAGATTTCAAAAATCGATCGATGACACAGTTTACGCCTTTTCAGTTTAAAAATCCATCTCTTAGGCGATTGATCTGAAATTTTCACAGTAGCTCAAAAACATCTCAATGAACAACTTTCATGTTTTGAGTTTTTAGTAAAAACGATGGGAAGTATGTCAAAAATCAAGTTTTCTACTCAAATAGTATGCTGTCAGGATTCAGGTTTGACACATCTCAAAGATTTGACTTTTTAACATATCAAATGAGCTTCAAAAATTCTGAAATTTGGTATGCACATACTAGACATGTTTATATGCAACTTTTGTTTAGAACTCAAAGATTGGATCGGACTAGAAATGATAGAAATATGCTCATCAAGTTCGGTTAGGAAATCTGTGAGCCTTTGAAAATACTTTAAAACGCAGAATATGTCCGATTCGATTTGGGGTTTCAAAACTTGATGAAAATGCATGAAATTTTACAGAGGTATTCAAGACTCATAGATCTATAACTTTTGTTTAGATCATGAAGATCGGTTCGGACTAGAAATGATAGAAATATGCTCATCAAGTTCGGTTAAGAAATCTGTAAATTTTTTAAAGTTCTTAAAAACGCAGAATATGTCCGACTTGATTTGGGGTATCAAAACTTGATGAAAAATTCTGAAATTTTTACACAATATAGCTTGAGATCTTAGGATCAAAATCTTAGTTTTGAGTTTTCAGGTTTGAACGCTCGAAGTAAGAGTTTTGTTCGGATTTCAGAAAATACGTAGATTGGGGTTTTTAGGTTTGATTTTAACGTTTCGTTTAAGATTCAATGTTTCGGATGTCTTCAAACCACCCGTATTGATATGTAAGTTATCAACTTACATTGAGTGAGTTCCTTGAACGTTCTAAGGTTGATCGATTTGTCCAAAATCGCCACGAACGAATCTACGCAACACGTTCTTCTTCTCCTTTGGCTACGAACGTGTTTGTAAGTAAAGATTCGTAAGTTAGAAGGTTGATTATGATCTTAAAGCAATAAGGAAGGTTGATTGACACCTTACCAACAATCCAATGTCTGCAAATCCTTGATCTCCACACCACCTTGGTAGGATTTGCTTGCCGGAATGTTCGCCGGAAGTTCGCCGGAAGGTGTTTGGCTTAGAGAGAGTTTTTGGAGAGTTTGGAAGTGAATGATTGCTTAGAATGGCTGAGAATGGAGGTATGATTGAGTACATAACGTCCAAATGATGTTCCCTCCCGTGATAGATCGGATTCCCAGCCATGGGGTCAAGGAATATGGCAAGAAAGTCGCCAAAACGCGACAATGGCTGTTGTCAGGACGTTGGCGCGGGGTTGGCGCGCGAATCGGCCCAAGTCCGCGCCGGGTGCGCGCCACCCAAAACACGACAATCGTCGACGCGGCGATGGCGCGGGGTTGGCGCGCCTTTTGGCTAAACCCCGCGCGGACAGCGCGCCACTCTCGCCTGGACTTCGGTCCGGGCGGGGTCGTGCGATCCGTCGTGCTTTTCCTCCTCTCTTTCGGACTTCTATCCTCTTACGTTTTCGGGCTCGATTTTTCGGGTCATTCTCGGATCGTAAATTCTTATCTTAAATTTATCTCGGCTCAAATGAACTTCATGTTAAAATCTTAAATCCGTCGGTCTCGGTTTCGTCGGCTTTCAATTCGTCGTCTTTTGATTCCCGTGTAATTCGACTTCACGGGTTCTTGGAGTTAAAATTCTTTTCCTTTATAAACTTAACTCCAATTATTTTTACTCAATTCATGGAATGTCTTCGGGCTTCCTTTCCCTCTTTTATTCCATTTTGAATTTAAATCTATCGGCGTTTTATTTCCGAGCAATAATTTATTGTTATAAATTATTTTCTTCTTCTCGGAAATATTTCAACATTGATCGGAATAAATTTTTATTCCCTTGGACGTTGATAAAAATCTTGGGTGTTACATTGATTGATATAGCGGTCGCGTGTTGATTGAGTAATTTATTGCTATATTGGGAAGTGCATCCGTAATTGTGTAATTTTCCAATCAAGTAGCAAACTAGAGGAAGAATACTCTAGTGAGGGATTAAAATCGGTTTTAAACACTACCTCGTAGGATTAGTGTTGAATCGAATTGGGTTTTTCTTGTGCTAAATGCTATCAAGTCATGTTATGCTATGGTCGTACCTAGTATTCACACTTGATTAGGGGAATGGCTTATGGTCGTACCTAAGCCATCGAATAAGTATGGAAAAATTGGTTGGGAAACGCTTGTAGACCAATTTTAACCAATTTAGTCAATTAGCCAATTAAGTTAAATGCATGTCAATGATCAATTCCATATCCAATACATAATTCATGACTAAACTAGAGTTTTAATTATCCTAAAGAGCTCACTTGTTACCTTGCAATTATTTTTATTCTTGTTTAATTTTTATTTTCTTTTTACTAGTTTAGTTGAAATCAAATCCCCCCATATTTATAAATATAAATATAATTTATAATTAATCAAGTGATTGAAAATAAACTCTTTGAGCAAGTTCCCTGTGGAGACGACCCTACTCACTATATATATTACATTTATTTATCTTCTTCTGTGGTGTAGGACTAATATTTAATTTGCAGCTTTGCGACGAGCTAGCAGATACCAAAGTTGGTATCAGAGCCCGGCTTATTTTTAAATTAATATTTTTAAATCCTTATTATTTTTAAACCATTATTATTTTTAAACTATTATTAATATTTTGACTATTATTTTAAATTTTAAAGTTTTATTTCCATGGAAAAATTTTTATTTTTAAAATCCATGGGAAAAAATATATATATATAGTGCATAAATTATTTTGGGGGGAAATCATCATTGCATGTGCATACTGCATTGCCTAAACTTAAAGAACTTAGAAGCAATATATTAACTTAGATCTCTTGTTACACTTAGATAACATAGAGGCTTGACATCGAATTAGGAACGCTAACTAGAGACTGATCTTGCCTTAGTTCTAGATTGCGTTCATCTAAGCGCACGCCTAAGCATAATAAATCTCGGCTTTAGCCATTCCTATCCTTGTATAAATTAGAAAATTTCCTTATGTGGAACAATAAAAAAATCAAATCTTTATTAAAACACTCTTTATTCCAAGAATCTTGTTGGATTCCCAAACAACAAATCTGAAAATTTGAAATTAGAAATTTACGAAACGTCTTGTTCGAGCGATCTATCTAAACCAAGATAAGCTAATCTATACACGTTATAACAGAAAATGGCGCCTAGGAGAAAACCAAGGAAGGTGAGTCCAAACGGCACTGACGCTAACCTTTCCAACACGCCCAACAACAGTGAAAGTCCTCAGAACCTAGGAGAGCAAGTGCCTCAAGCGCCCAATAATATGGAAGCACGTTTAAAAACGACTGAGGGAATTCTAGTAGCATTCGGAAATGCGGAGGTGCATAGGACACCTGCAGCAGTACCTCCGCCCGTAGCTCAAACCAACTATCTAGCGTTGGTGAATCCCTATCAACCACCACGTTATGATGGGCAGGAGGATCCCGCCAAACTAGAGGGGGTGGATCCGTACATTTGATAAGCTATTGGATGCTATCAAATGTCCTGATGAGGCAAAGACACGAGTAGCAACCTACTACTTAGAAGGCGAAGCCGATGAGTGGTGGCAAGATCTCCAGAGGAATTTAGAGGAAGCTGAAGAAACTTATTCGTGGACTAAACTTAAGGAGGATCTAAGGGACCGATTCTACCCCATGAGCACCAAGGCGGCAATGTACGAAGAGTTTTTATCACTGAAGCAAGAGGGACGGACGGTGCAGGAGTATTACACCCGGTTTAAGGAGTTGGTACGATTTGCTACGAGGATAGTACCAACCGACTCTGACAAGGCTCAGAAATTCGAGATGGGTCTGAACCTTAGTATCCGGGAGATACTTGCAGTAGGACAATTCACGAACCTGCAGACGGTTTATGATCGAGCTGTAGCAATTGATCGAGTCCAGCAACTGAAACGTAAGGAAAATGGGGAGTTGAGCAAGGACTCGCAAGGATTTGAGAAGAAGAATCGGAGCAATAACGGTTGACAAGATAGGAACGAGAATAAGGATTTCTATAATGGGAGAAATGGCATACGTCGTACAGTCGTACCACGTTGCCCACAGTGCCATCAAGCCCATCTGGTGCGCGAATGCCCAACGCGCGGGACTTGTTATAGATGTGGTGGGGGAGACCACATGATTAGAGAATGTAATGTTCGTGAGGAGATGATTGAGAAGAGGCTAGATTTGGTAAACCCTCAACAAGGAGATCAAAGAAGAGAGGTAGGACGATGAAATGATGTTGACCAAGCTGGCGTGCCAACTCAATGAGGTCGAAGGCAATGATAAACCGAACCTTTTGAGAATAATAAGTAGGCAGTTATGGGGACATAATTGAAGTCCTAAGGGGGAGAGGATGTAATACCCCGTAAGATAGACATTTATTTTTGACAATATGTATTCCGAATAAATAAATAAACAAATTCAAGTTGTTTTGAACTACGTTATGGCTTGATCCCTTCATAGGGTACGTAGGCAGCTTAGAAGTTTTAATTCTAAGTTCAGTCACAAATTAATAAAATAAACAAAAGACCTTAGCACGAGAAAAGCCGAAACACAATTTTGAGGACGAAGTTGATTCTTAAGGAGGGTAGACTGTAATACCCGAGAATTTTCCAACATAAAATAAATACAATAAATAAAATAAATACAATAAATAAATAAATTCAGCAAATCAATAAATAAATTTAATCGAATGAGAAATGGAATTTAAATTAAAAAGGAATCAAAATTTCGAGAACCCGGGAAGCCGAAAACAATTTAGCCAAATAAATGGTCACACGTGAACCCAACATCGATGGACTCAATAACTCGAGTCCACATGTAAAATTAGACCCGAATAAAATGATGATAGGAAATAGGGGCCCGAATATATCCCGGAAATCCGAATCCGAGAACATAGAGGGATAGAAGTCCGAAAGAGAGGAGGAAAAGCGCGACGGATCACACGACCCGCCCGGACCGGAGTCCAGGCGTGAGTGGCGCGCTGGCCGCGCGGCTGTTGGCTTGGGACCGCGCCACGACCGCGCCAACTGGCAGAAACGCCCCGTGCGAGATTTACTCGCCCGAATCCGGATTTTCCGACTTCGGTTGAACACCTTGCGACTCAAGACATCCTAGGGCTGCCTTTGGACGACCTTTAGGTCCTTTCCATCTATAAATAACCATCCTAATCAGCCCAAACATTTTTCAAAAACCCTACGATACTCTCTCTACACATAAAACTCTAATTCTGGAGTCGTCGGAGGCACAACACCGAGAGGAGGGGCTGTCTTGGACGAATTTGGGGTCTTCTATCGTCTTGGTAAGATCTGATCTATTCCTCTTTCCATTCTTGATTCGAAAACGAATCCTAACCTCATCCTTTTTCTATTCTAAACCCCGATCCTGATCGAGAACGAAGAACCCGACGAATCAAGGAGATAAACGGTGGACTGGAAGCCACGCCTTCGAAATAGACGATCCCGGACATCTACGAATCTGTAAGTTAATACTTACATGGTTTTGGGAGTAATTAAAACACAAAAACTAAAAGCTTAATCGAATCTTTCAAAGATCTGTCATCTTGTGATTTCTACCGGCGCAACAGTTTTGTCGAATTTTTCCGAACCTTTAAAATTCTTCGAACGGAAAAACTTAAAACACAAAAAACGTTCCTAAGGATTAGATCTATCTACTGTAAAATTTTCAGAATCTTTCATGATGATTTGATATACGAAATACACTCGAAACCGAACTGCATTAAATCTGGATCTTGGAATTCGTGACAGAACTCTAGTCCGAACTTGTTGGTGATTTTTACCTTAGTTCTAGACCGATCTAGGATTGGCGTTGAATATAAGAATTATAGATCTAGGAGTTTAGAACATCTCTGTAAAATTTTAGAATTTTTCGTTAAGATTTGAACCTCCGAACCTGAGCCGATCCGATCTGCGTTCGTACCAAAATCAAGAAACTTGAACAAAATTAGTTTCGAACTTGATGACGTTTTTGACATTAGATCTAAACCGATTTGGAACTTTAGCCGAACATGAAAGTTGTAGGTATATGTCTTAGGTATCTCTCTGTAAAATTTCATCAAATTTGGAGTTAGTTTGCTATGGTAGATCTTGAAACCTTTAAACTGATGTCAGAATTTTCGGACAGATTAATATCCTGTTAAAGGTTGACATTTTTCACATACTTCCGTATCTCGGATTGAAAAACTTAAAACATAAAACTTGTTCATCTCTGTGTTTCGGAGTTACGGGTAAATTTTCAGAATGATCCGGCTTAAAATGAATTTTTAAATATTTTTGGAGCAAAACAGCGACTAGTGAAATTATATGTTGAAACGTGTGAAATTTGTGAAACTTGTTTTGACCTTGCGGGTTCGATTCCCCAAGGGCGTCCGTGTCCCTACGGGTTCTATTCCCCAGGATGTCTGTGTCAAGCCTTGCAGGTTCGATTTCCCAGGGTGTATGTTTTCCTGCGGGTTCGATTCCCCAGGATGTCCGTGTCAAACCTTGCGGGTTCGATTCCCCAGGGTGTATGTGAGTTATTGCAGGTTCGATTCCCCAAGGGCGATTGTCTGTCTTCCTACGGATTCGATTCCCCAGGATATGTGTTGATTCCTATGGGTTCGATTCCCTATGATGTATTTGAGTTCTTGCGGGTTCGATTCCCCAAGGGTGAACTATACTAGATCATATTGAACAAAAGTGGAAGAATGGAATCCTGAAATACTTGAATATTTTCCGTATTTAAATTATGCCTTTAAGTTATATCTTGCGATTATTTTATCATGTTGTTGAATTATGATCTTATGGAAATCCGTGTCTTTTGAATTATGCAATTAAATTATTATTAGATGGATAAAATTAAATCATGTCATGTATGAACATGTTTTCTTTAAATCTAATTAAAGGATTTGAAACCTCATAATCATGTATGTGTTAACTTACTCAGGAAATCTTTGCTGACCAAACCATACTTTTTCCCCTGTTTCTTTCAGAGCTGAAGAATATGCATCATCATATGCATTCATGGGAATGTCGGGGAACACTTTATTCTTAAATTTTGTTTTAGACTAGACCTTGCATGAACGGACCTGTTTAACCCGTGATTAGGCCATGTTTGCCCTATTTTTATATTCCGCTGCATTATATATGTAAATATTATTTTCCGCTGCAACTTTGATGTATTATTTTTTTAAATTATATATGAATGGGCTGTTTGAATATTTTAAATTCTGAAAAACCATAGCCTTGCATCTCTTTAGTAAGCTCGGAGAAACCGTGTCTTGCTAGGGAGGTGTGGCGGTGACATCCCGACCTGCGTGACCAAAAACCGGGGTGTTACACCTTTACTGCCGGGAGCTTTTAAAGACTGTTGGATTTCTTAGTTATATATAGTTTTGAGTCTTTAGGCAGTAGAGTAACACTTCATTCTGATCAGATCAAATCTTGCGAGTTATTTTTGTCTTTCAAGTCATTAGAGTTCTAAAGGATTGTATTTTCTTTATGACTTGAGTGTATTTCATTGTATTCTATCTTTCGAGTTGTAACTCAAGAAAAGAGTCTTTCTTGAGATAGTTTGAATGAATTCAGGAACGTCAACAAGGAGCAGAGAAGATCAGACTTGATTCTTTTCATTCACAGTGAGATTAGATGTTGAGGGGGAGTTTCAACACCTAGATCGAATTGGTAGATTAGAGTCAGTGTTTTGCATTTTCTTTGAACTTGTTGAGTGATCGTCACCTGGATTGGTATCCCCCGGATGTAGGACATGAGGTCCAAACCGGGTCAACAAATCATCGTGTTCATCTTTACTTTTCTGCATTTCTTTACATATTGCTGTGATTGTGTGTTGTTCATACTACTGGCTAACGAACGACTCATGAAACGGGACCAAGAAGTGGTATCAAAGTCGTCCCTCTAACAGATTTACTTGAGGCAGATTCACTATGAGTCGTGAAGTCGCACATCTGCGCCCTCCGATCTTTGATGGAACAAACTACAGCTATTGGAAGTCAAGAATACAGTATTATCTTCAAGCACTTGGTGATGAGGTTTGGGAAGCTGTTGAAGAGAAGTGGGAACCACCCACTAGAACAGTTCAACCCGCTGAAGGAAGCACTGCTCCGCCTATTGTTCGTCCTGCAACAAAAGCCGAATATTCTATTGCTGAGAAGGCTGCAAAACAAGGAAATGCATCTGCAATGAACGACATTTGTGGTGCTATGGAAGAATCGCAACATAGAATGATTAAAAACTACAAAACGGTCTATGAAGCATGGAGATTCTTGGAGGTTAGATTTGAAGGTTCTGCGGATGTAAAAACAACACGTTTGCATCGAGTTGAGTCCCTCTATGATAGGTTAGAAATGGCAGACGATGAAGATATTTCAACCTACTTTGGAAGATTCCAGGAAGTGGTAAATCAATGTATCGAGCTTGGCATGGAGTTTGATGAACAGAAACTGGTTAGAAAGATGCTGAGAACAGTTTCTTCAAAATACTCTGGAAAGGTATCTGTTCTTGAAGAAAGTGAAAAGATCAACACCATGTCACTTGAAGTTCTTGTTGGAAATCTTCAAAATTATGAGTTAAATCATCTAAATCCAAAAGACAAGAATAAGCCGAAGAACATTGCATTCAAGGCTGAATTGGAAGAGCGATCTGATGATGATCTTGAAAAAGAGATATCCTTGTTATCAAAGAAGGTTGCCAGGATTCTTCAAGAAAAGAATAGAAGGGAATTTTAGAAAGGGAAATCTCAGAGAGGTAGTTCGAGTAATGTTTCAACGTCAGACAAGCGCCAGAAAAAGAGCTTTACAAAAAGGGATGGAAAAAGTACAAAGCTTCGAAAACTAAGAGAGCCTGAGAAATTTGACAAATTCTCTTCCATAATCTGCTATGAATGTGAAAGAAAAGGTTATGTTAAGGCAGAGTGTCCTACTGCTAAAAGGAAGGAAGGAAAGATTTTTCAAGCCACTTTGAGTGATGGTGATTCAGAAGTTGAAAATTTCGAGGAGCAGCAAAGTGATTCAGACGAAGTTGTAGCTTTCATGCTTAGAGATAGGAGTCCCTCGAAAGGTAATTCTAGTTCATCAGATTATTCTACTGATGATGATGATTCATTTGTTTCAGGTGATATAAAAGAGATATATTCAAAGTTAGTTGATGCTTATGATGAGTTGAAAGAAGAATATGATATTGCCTGTTCTGGAAACAAAAAGCTGTTAGCACAACTGACTGACATTGGGATTGCACATGACAAACTCGAAATTGAGATTAACAAAGTTCTGAGGAATCAAAGCTACTTAGCAACAAGCTGTCAGAATCTGAAGCAAATTGCATTAAACTCTCAGAAGAGAACAGAATCCTTGGAATTGAACGTGACAAACTCAGTCCAAATATGCTGATCTGGAAAAGATGGAAAAGTAAAGGTAAACTAAATTATGTTCTTTCAATGTGCAAACAACCTGGTGATTTTACAGGTATTGGATATAAGAAGAAAGGCAAGCAAAACAAGCCCAAATCCTTCAAAAGAAGTTTTGTAAGTGGAGGATATCTTGGTGAAGAATCAAGGAGTACAGCTACTCAAATCAACATTCCTACTCAAGTCAATATTGCACCACATGATTCCAAAGATTGCATATATTGTGGACTACCAGGACATCAAGCTAACACATGCTTAAGAATTGTTCGAGATCTTATCAATGGGAAACCAGTAGTCTGGCCATCATTGGAACTACAAAAGAAGATTCAAATCCGAAAAGCATGGGTACCAAAAATTTCCTATAAGCAATCTGTTGGTCTAGTTGTTTTATCTTTGCAGGAACAACAAAAAGATGCCAAATGGTACTTTGATTCGGGATGCTCAAGGCATATGACTGGATTAAGGAACATACTTCAAAACTTTAGAGAGCAAGACTGTGGTGAAGTGATGTTTGGAAATGGAGTTAGAAGCAAAATTACAGGCTATGGCTCAATTGACAAGGGAGTTCTCTCTAATCTTTCTAACGTCTATTTTGTTAGAGGCTTAACCACAAATTTATTTTCTATAAGCCAATTATGTGATTAAAGATCTTTAGTGCTATTTGACTGAATACTTGTTATGTTTTTAAAGATAATGAGTGTATTATGTCTGGTGGTAGATCTAGCAATAATGGCTATACCTTGAAGGAAATTGTCGACAGGGCACTAATTACAAAGGAGGATCTTACTAGCCTTTGGCATAGAAGGATGGCACACTTGAATTATCAAACTTTGTACAAATTAAGTATTTCAGGTGCTATCAGAGGATTGCCTAAACTACATAAGAACACCAATCTCACTTGTGAAGGCTGTGCCAAAGGAAAGCAAACCAAATCTCAACACAAGAAAGTGGAAGGCATCAATACTACACACTGTCTTGAACTCATTCATATGGATCTTATGGGTCCTACTGAAGTTGAAAGTCTAAATGGAAAGAGGTACATTTTAGTTGTTATTGATGATTATTCTAGATTCACGTGGGTGTTATTTCTCAGGTCAAAGGATGAAACATTTGAGCACTTTGAGAACCTGAGCTTGAAGCTTATGAATCAAAAGCAACAGAAAATCTCCAGAATCAGAATGGACCATGGAAAGGAATTTGAAAATAAACAATTTACAGACTTTTGCAACAATCATGGAATTAAACAAGAGTTCTCTGCCCCCAAGACACCTCAACAAAATGGTGTAGTTGAAAGGAAGAACAGAACTCTTCAGGAGATGGCTAGATCCATGTTGCATGGAAGTACTCTCTCAAAATCTTTTTGGGCAGAATCTGTAAACACAGCATGCCATGTAGCAAACAGGGTGTTGTTGAGACCACACACTAACTACACACCTTATCAGGTTTGGAAGGGTAAACTTCCTACTGTTAAATACTTTCATATTTTTTGTTGTGTATGTCATGTTTACAGGGACAGGGAACAGTTGAAAAAATTTGATGCTCGCTCTGAGAAAGGAAAGTTCTTAGGTTATTCTAACAACTCAAAATCATATAGAGTTTATCTCACTGAAAGCAGGAAGGTTGTGGAATCTACAAATGTTATTTTTGAAGAACTTTCAGATAGGAGATAGTTAGAAGACTTTATTGAGCTACCTATAATTCCTCAGTCATTTTCTCATGATCCTGAATCTAGTAATCAATCTATTGAAGTGGAAACAACTCCTACTATAGAAGATAACACATCTGATGTTGCTGAAGAAGAACATGCTTCAGATGAATACGTTGAGATCAATAAGAGAAAAGGTCCAAGGACATTAAAACATCATTCAAATGATGATATTATTGGTGATGTTACTGCTCCTAGACAGACAATGAAAAAGAAAGATGTTGATTTATATACAACTGGCTGGAATGAATTGTTTCATATCCAAGACAGAGCCAAAGAATGCTATTGAAGCACAGAAGGATGAATATTGGATTGCTGCAATGCAAGACGAGTTGTTACCATTTGAAAGAAATTCTGTTTAGGAGTTAGTACCACCGCCTGACAACATAAATACCATTGGTACTAAATGGATTTTCCGAAATAAGACAGATGAGCAAGAAAATGTTGTTAGAAACAAAGAAAGACTTGTAGCACAAGGTTATACTCAAATAGAAGGATTGGATTATGGAGAGACCTTTGCTCAAGTTGCTCGATTGGAAGCTGTAAGGATCTTACTAGCATTTGCATGTTGTATGAACTTCAAATTATATCAGATGGATATAAAGACAGCCTTTTTTAATGGAAAAATTCAGGAAGAAATTTATGTAGCACAACCTCTTGGATTTGAAGACCATGAGCATCCTGACTACGTCTACAGAGTTAAAGGAGCTTTGTATGGGCTTAAGCAAGCACCCCGTGCTTGGTATGAAAGATTATCACAGTTTTTTATGAACAATGGCTATATCAGAGGTAATGCAGACAAAACGTTGTTTGTAAAGCATACTAACAATGATTTTGTCATAGCACAGGTTTATGTGGATGATATCATTTTTGGAGCTACTTCAGATCATCTCAGGAAAAGTTTTGTAGAAGCTATGCAATCTGAGTTTGAGATGAGTATGATGGGTGAGTTACATTACTTCTTAGGTTTTCAGATCAATCAACTTAAGGATGGTATCTTTTTATCACAAGAGAAGTATGCCATGCAAATGCTGAAAAAGTTTCACATGGAAGATAACAAGTTCGTTCGGACACCACTAGGACAACAAGAGAAACTTACTAAGGATGAATGTGGGAAGGATGTTGATCAGAAATTATATAGAAGTATTATTGGTAGTCTTTTATACCTAACAGCTACTAGGCCTGATATATCTTTTAATACTGGAGTGTGTGCAAGGTATCAATCTCAACCAAAAAAATCTCATCTTAAAGCTGCTAAAAGGATTCTGAGATACATTAAGGGCACACTTGAGCTTGGCATTTGGTACTCCAAGAGATCAAACTTAGACCTTATTGGGTACACAGACTCAGACTGGGCTGGTAGTTGTGATGACAGAAGATCAACAACAAGTGGATGTTTTTATTTAGGAAACAATCTTGTTAGTTGGTACTCAAGGAAGCAAAATATTGTTGCACTTTCTACAGCAGGAGCTAAATAAATAGCAGCTACATGTTGTTGTTCTCAGCTCATGTGGATGAAACAAATGTTGGCTGACTATGGCGTTATCATGGAAAGATTTCAAGTACTTTGTGACAATACTAGTGCTATAAACATCTCAAAGAACCCAGTTCTTCATAGCAGAAGCAAACACATTGACATTTGATATCATTTTATTAGGGACTTGGTGGAAGACAACATATGTAATGTTCAACATATTAGGTCGTCAGAACAGCGAGCTGACATCCTTACAAAAGCAATGGATGGAGACAACTTTGAAAGGCTAAGAACCATTCTGGGCCTTAGCTATTTTTCTTCTTAATTCTTACTTATATTTTGGGCTTTGTTTTTCTTGGTAACTAATTTTTACAGGCCCAAGCTGATTTGAAGAATTGAATCGAATGGAGAATGCCAAAAGTGTGATACGATGTCTGCAAAAAGTTATCATTACTTGCAGACTACTGAAACTGTCTTCTCCACCATCATTACGCACGTCGTCCGAAACCGTCGTTCCCCATTACTCATTTCAGTTCTTTTAAAATCGTGTGTTTGCGTCCGTTATTCATTTCATTATTTCTATACTATTCTGTTTCTCTCGTTGTGTTGCTTTTTCTCTCTTGCATTTCAGTTATGGCATCCTCTTCCTCTTCTCAAAATCCATCCATTGAAGTTCCAACTTCAGAGAAACCGACTACAGAATCTACACCGTCCATTGAAGCTTCTATTGAACCCATTTCAGAAATCAACCCCTCTGAAATTCCTTCAAAAGAGACGGCACCTACTGATCAAGTACCAGAGGACCTTGGGAAGGAAGCAGAACACATTGTTGATGACGATGTTCAGGAGGTATTGCCACTGGATAATCTACCACCTGCTGGAGCACTACCAGCACCGACACCACCTGCTTTACCTCCTACTATGAAAGAGACGTTCGCTTTTGACTGGGATAAAGGTACAGAGACTACTCAGAAAGTGGAGGAAGACGATTTCAATCCGAATCAGTATGATGAAGCTCCTAATGACCAGAACCATGAAGAACAACCTTCTGTGGATGTTGAAGCTACACGTCAACAACGTCCTCCTCCTCGCACTCCTACTACCAGATCTCGCAAAAGGAAAGACAAAGCTGTTGCTGTCGAAACTTCTCAAAAACGACCAAAGTCTGTTACTCCTTTGTCTGTTCAAGCTGCTCTCAACTTCAAGTATTATGATAAGGATTCACAGAAGTTCTCCAAGGAGTTGAATGTTCGTGAGTTTATTCCCGAAGAGCAGTTTACTCATTCCATCTACCGCGAACTAGGGTTTACTAAATACCTTGAGGATGTCAGTCTTCTCTTTTGGGCTACCAAGTTGGAATACTATTCTCCAGCATTAGTGAGGGAGTTCTATGCTAACCTTCATCCTAAAGTACTTGATGCTACCTCACCATTTGGAGGAAAAGTTTATGTTCGTGGGAAGATTTTGGATATTACTCCTCAAGTTCTTACTCTGTTGTTGAAGCTGCAACCCAACGACAGGCTGGATGATGTTATTGAGTATATGCCCGACTCCAATGCTGAAGTGGCCTATGTCATTTCCAATACTACTAGAGTGGGATTTGGTCGAGGACAATTAAGCACTGCTCAACTTACCTTGAAATTTGGATGTCTCTTCCGTCTCTGTAGTTCTAACATCATGCCAACTACCAATGCAAGCCAGATTTCTGCTCATATGGGTAAAACTATGTTTTGCATAGATAAATATTTGAATCTAATGAATCTTGGTCTTTTTGTTCTTAAGAAAATGGTAGGTTACACCCGTGGTTCAATCGGCAAGTTGGACTTGCTCCCATACCCTGCTCTTATCACCCGTTTCCTTGCCAAGAATGGAATTAAGGTGCCAAAAGCGGAAATGATCTACATCAAGCAAAATACTCCTACTCATGGGCTGAGAAACCAGCATAATGACATTCTCCTTGGCCCTCCTCTTACTGGCACTGCCTTGATCAACCACTTGAAGCAGATTATCTTGCAACAAAATGAAGAAGCTACCAAAGTCATTAATGCTGGAGTTGCTTTTCGCAAGAAGAACAATCTGATCCTCAAGCTTCTTCCTGCTTCTTTTGATCCACCTCCAACAGGTGATGATGATGAAGATGATGAGGATTGATCCATCAAGGGGGAGTACTAGTCTCATTTTGGGTGTCTGAAGGTGGTAAGAACAACAGGGTTAGGGTATTTTCTTAACTGTACTTTTTAAATACTTTGGGACTGTAACTAATGGTGATTTTTATGGCTTGGATACTAAACTTGGATGATGCTTATTTTTTATGCTTGGATGATGAATGCTTTCTAAATGTGTTTTTTTATGCCTCCTATATGTTTGATTGTCTGTTTAATTTCTTATCATGCTTATTGTTTTTTCATGACTTGATTCTTTGCATCACTGTATTGTTATTCTTACTTGAGCTTATTCTTTTGAGACTGTTTGTGATGAATCATCCTCTTCATGAAAAGAAGGGAAGATTGTTGGTATACGTCTAACTTTTCATGCAGAGTTCTGAAGTTGTCAGCATGACACAACAACAACAGCATGACAGTTTGAGACAATCAAGTCATGACCCTTTACTGTCGGGAGATTTTAAAGACTGCTGGATTTCTTAGTTATATATAGTTTTGAGTCTTTAGGCAGTAGAGTAACACTTCACTCTGATCAGATCAAATCTTGCGAGTGATTTTTGTCTTTCAAGTCATTAGAGTTCTAAAGGATTGTATTTTCTTTATGACTTGAGTGTAATTCATTGTATTCTATCTTTTCGAGTTGTAACTCAAGAAATGAGTCTTTCTTGAGATAGTTTGGAGGAATTCAGGAACGTCAACAAGGAGCCGAGAAGATCAGACTTGATTCTTTTCATTCACAGTGAGATTAGATGTTGAGGGGGAGTTTCAACACCTAGATCGAATTAGTAGATTAGAGTTAGTGTTTTATATTTTCTTTGAACTTGTTGAGTGATCGTCACCTGGATTGGTATCCCCCGGATGTAGGACAGGAGGTCCGAACCGGGTCAACAAATCACCGTGTTCATCTTTACTTTTCTGCATTTCTTTACATATTGCTGTGATTGTGTGTTGTTCATACTACTGGCTAACTACCGACTCAAGAAACGGGACCAAGAACCGCTTTTCAATCTTTTCCAGTATTGGTTGCCATACACTAATGCTGTTGATCCGGCCCCCAAATAGAGATCCCCAAGTATTTTATCGGCCACTGTCCAACCCCACATCCCAATACTGTCGCTGCCTCCTTCTCTAAATCCTTTGAGCAGTTAATCCCCACAATGCTACTTTTACCAAAATTAATGCGAAGGCCTGTGACTAGTGATAGACACAACAACACCTGTTTCACATATATAACCTGATGTAACTCGCCACCACAGAAAATTATCGTGTCGTCCGCGTACAGCAAATGAGTAATTACCGGCCCCTCCACGCCACCACAGAAAATTACCTTATGTATATTTCGTATATACATAATACATGACAATTGCATATTATTGTTGTTGTGGATCACAAATGGAAGAATTTTTCATTACTGGATTATGAATAGTAATACACATGCATTTGAAATTCTCAACAACATTTTAAAGGATCATTACCAACGGCACCTTACGTATTTAATTAATTAATATCTATATAATAAATCCTGAATACTTTTTTTCCTGTGCAGACTCAATTGCCCTTATTAATTTTAATTTATCCTTCTTAATTTTAAGGGGTTAATCAGTCATTATATGCTTATTTTTAGATCAACGAACCTAATTAATCCACGTCAGCGCTGATTAATCATGAAGATACACCTCAGCGCTGATTAATTCTATTTGTGCCATGTCATCAACTTTTAATACTATATTTAGACCATAAATCTTTATATTATAAATAAATCTTCAAAAAAATCTTTCTATATATTTTAAAAGATATAAATGCTCAACAAATTGTAATATATTTAATGTTTAGTAAATATTTAGTTTTTTAGCGGAACATTAGTAAATACTCCCTCCGTTTTTAAAAAGTTACAACATTCCTTCATTTCACGTAATCCAATACACTTTTTTAACGCTTAATATCTCAAATTGTGTAAAAGTAAAAAAATTATAAAAACTTGATATTCTAAAACTACGCGATTAGACGAATCCAATAACATCTCACTTCACTATGTTCTATTTTATACAACTGTGTTAAAAATTGAAACAAAATTACTCAATGAATAGTAACAACAATACAAATGTTACATTTATTAGAAAACGGAGGGAGTATTATGTTAAATATATATATTATAAATTCTTTTATTTAATATATTATGTCCAATATATATTTTATTAGTCATATATTAAAGTTTGAATCCAAAATATTTACCTAAAAAAATAGAATAAATTAAAAAAATTAGTAAGATTTATATTTAATAAAATTTATATTTACCTAAAAATATAATAAATTAATATACTTTAGTTAGTCTATCAAAATTTATATTTAATTAAAAAAAATATAATCCGCTATAGTAAGATTAATCAAATTTTAAACCTAATTTTTAACTAGGTTTAACTATAAAATTTAATATCATTAAAAAAATTTTAATTAACTGTATAATAAATAGACAAAAATTGATAAAAAAATATTTTTTAATTATAGATGTAGATATGATTATAATTATAATTATGATATTATTAATTAACATATTTTCGGAAACTGTTTTTCGGTTGAATTATTAATATTAGTATTTTAATTTTTCTAATTATTTAATCTATATATAATCTATATAATAAATCCTTAATACTTTTTTGCCTGTGCAGACTTTTTTGCCTGATAGTTACTAAGTAATCACTGAGTAATGCCACATCATCAGACACATTATCAATATCTATATTTAGAAAATAAATCTATCTGTTGATATAATAAAATCTTTAAAAAATCTTCATAAGTATTTTAAAAAGATATAATTGATTACAACTATATATATAAATTATTTGATTGTATAAATAATTCATAATATTTAAAAAATATTAATATTATAATATTATTAAATAATGTGATACCCCTAAAATATTAATAGTAACTATAATAAATAAATTAGTAGTTATAATTTAGAATATTAATAATATTAGTGGTATTGATAATAAGATAATAATTAGATATGCACTATTCAAATCCAAATATGTAGTATACGTAGGAAGTTGTTGGAACTAAATCTTAATTCAAACCCCATAAATCTTTCTAGTCGAAACCACCCAATCCCATAACTATTATTTTTGCGGTTATGTCTTTTCTTTGGTGTTGTCCTTATGGAACCGTGGGTTAACTTACCAGTTTATACTGAGTTGTGTGTGTGTTTTCCTTTTCTCTTTTTCAGGATTCGCAAGTGAGTAGGCATGAGCACTGCACATTGGGGGCTGGGATCCAAGCTTGCATCTTATTTCATTCTTTGCAAATAAAACCTTTTTAAGTAAATTTATGATGTTCTCGACATTATTTATTTTGGAACTAAATATGATGCATGTTTTGAAATAAAGCTTATATTTATTTTCTATAGCCTTAGCATCTCTTGGCTTATTTTGCGTATAGTATTTTATCCAAGAGATGTGGCGGTAACACCCTTCAATTTGGTGTTTTGAAATTGGGGGGGTGTTACAAAGTGGTATCAGAGCGGTTCGATTCTTTCGGATCAATATTCTAATATATTAATATTTTAGCCTTATTTTTTTATTATTCTTTTTAATAAAGGTATGTATTAAAATTTAAGTTTGAAAAAAAAATTTATAATATTTAAACGCCTCAGAATCTTATTATTATATATTTAAACCAATAAACTATTTTTTTTTAAAACCCACCAAATGTTTCAGTAGTTATTATCATTATTTGGGGAGTGGGTCACGACACACATGCATTGCATCCTTGTTTAAGTAGTTATCAGGAGTACATTGATTATAAATTTATTGTGTTAGAGGTTTGACTCGAGGTTTCCTGCATTTGTTCCTTCTATTTTTGTTCATTTAAGTTGAAATGGTTTAGTCCCAGGATGGCTAATCAAACATGAGTTGGATGATTAATACAGTACTCCTTCCTTTTTCTATTTTCCTAATTATAAGGTGGGCAGCTCCTTTATTGTGCTTAAAGGTATAACATGTTCCAACTATTTAGGTTACCTTGTTCTACCGCTACCGGCCTGCCAACTCTTACATTGAATAGGTTGAAACATTTTTTTTCCATTACAAGCTGTAGAACCCCTTGTTGATTGGCCCAGGTTGCGCTATGTCAGAACACTGCATGATGTTAAGCTATATGTTGATGTTAGCTTACACTTGAAATGAATCCTGTATCTGCAGTAGTGGCAACAATCACGTTATCTAACATATTTAACTACCCTAAATTCATTAATGAATATGCATGACTCAATTCCTGGTCTTATTACTATGGTGATGTGGAAGCTTTTTTTTTTCTTTTTTTTGGATAAGCCATCAGGTGTTTGATTAGTATGCTTTGTTTCAGTACCTCTAGGATACAATAGTACATTAATTGAATAAATCAACTCCTGATCAATTACTGACATCTGCGTATATTGGCATATTTAATGATGCGTATATTGGCATATTTAATAAATTGACATTAGATTAATCTTTTTTTATTGTTCCTAATTGAATTTAGATTCCAAGAAGTTGTTTGAGGAAGTAATTCGATTTGATTATAATCAGATATGGTACCTTATTGACAATATGTGTTCCTCCCTTTTCTTATTATATATCTAGATAAGTTAATTTAATTAAATTCATATGAACTTAGACTCGGGTTGATAGGTTTGTCGTTTTCATCATTTATGCTTTGCCATCATGATTGCATGAAGTATTTTATAATTTCCATGCCACGTGGAGAACTCATGAGGATCTGTAAATGGTTGGAATTGAGTTTATATTCTTGACTTAGTTGCACAATTAGTATTTAACAGATTGTTATTGGTAGACCTAACTTCTATGCAACATAGACCTCCTTAATTAGCGTTGAGAGTAACTTTAACCAGAGACCTTAATTTGCTAAGATAGTGACATCTCCCAAGATACTCCTTTAAGTAGTTACGAGGACATAACTATAATCTTAAGGAGAGGAGGATGTAGCAATCCTATGAGCACACCACTTTAGGATACGTAGAGATACCACACTATCTTTATATTATGCATTATCAAAAGTCACATTTCATTGAACACTTACATGGAATACTCTAGCCTTAGATATTCAGCGACTTCGAGGACGAAGTCGATTTTTAAGGAGGATAGATTGTGATACCCCTAAAATATTAATAGTAAATATAATAAATAAATTAGTAGTTATAATTTAGAATATTAATAATATTAGTGGTATTGATAATAAGATAATAATTAGATATGCACTATTCAAATCCAAATATGTAGTATACGTAAGAAGTTGTTGGAACTAAATCTTAATTCAAACCCCATAAATCTTTCTAGTCGAAACCACCCAATCCCATAAATCTGGCTACTCTAAACTAATCGGTTCTTATAAAGTCATTAGCAAGTCACACCTAAAACAACCCTAGTTGCCGAATCATTCTGCCGTGCTTGGAGGAAAGAGCATCCGTCCAGAGTGAACAACCTTCGTTTCTTCTGTTGTAGTCAATCGTGAACAAATTGTGAACTGTAAGTTAGCCTCCTTTTTCCTACATTGTGTTGTTCTGCAAATTTCCTATACATGGTCTGTGACTTGTTTTATGCAAAACAAATTCGTGTTGTAATCAAATATTAGAAGCCTTGGATATTTAATCTCCCTAGTCTATGAATTGAATACTGATTTCCCTTGCCCATGAATTGTATTTTGGAAGTATACGGAAAATTGTTTTCCTGGTAATGATTATAGAGCCAAACTTATAAGGTGGCAGTGTAGTAACTTTGATAAATAGTACTTCTTAACTTTGTATACATATGTATAAGTATATCTATATATATGTTCTCTTGGTTCTGATTTTGTCCGTAAGTTCGGCAAGTGTATGAATTTCTTGACCTACAAATCCTGCCACATGGCCGAGCCAAATCTGGGAACTTCCTTGGAATTTTAGATCTGGACAATCGTGTTCTATATATAATATGTCATCTCCTGTGTTCTAGATTTCATGATAGGTTAAATTCTTGCAGCCTCAATTAGTTTAGAATTAGTTGTTTTAAATTTCATAGACTAGAGTTTTATCTCCTGATTAGGGGTTCAGATTTAAATAGTGTGAGTATGGTAGAAGTTGTAAATTTTGAGTCTTGTTTCCCTATGTTAAGTTCTAAATTGTTGCTCGAGTCTGCCGCATGATTGCATTAGGGGCAGGGTTGCCGTTCCTTTCTATATTAAATGCTGGTGTTGGTCATCATATTCGGTTGAGTCCGCTGCCATCTTTATATATTTCTAGACTCATGGGGTCAAACATGGTAGATACGGGTGTCACAATTTACTTATGTACAGAAGCTTGAAAGTCACGTGGATAGGTGAGCAGTAGTGTAGATACTTAGCCTTGATTTGCATTATTTCCTTGTGAGTCGATCTGGCCATTCCATTTGAAACAAAATAATAGAAGTACTAGACTTGCGTGGTTGTGAAGTACTAGCTTATAACAAAGAATTGGAACGCGATTTTTAAATTTGGTGTGACTGGACTAGTATTGACGAGTAGATGCTTATGTGTGGACTTTGCGGATTATGCGGATGACGAGTAGAATTGGAACGCGATTTTCCCTCTGTCACAAATTAAATTGAATCTAGGTTGACGAACCTGTGAATATGCGGTATTGTGGGTCTAAACCCCTAACCTCGCCTGCGGGCCTAGGTTAGGGCACCGGTGCTGTAGGTTTAGACAAATTATGCGGATTATGCGGTAAAAAAAGTGTCCTCGTCAATATTAATTCACCATAACTATTATTTTTGCGGTTATGTCTTTTCTTTGGTGTTGTCCTTATGGAACTGTGGGTTAACTTACCAGTTTATACTGAGTTGTGTGTGTTTTCCTTTTCTCTTTTTCAGGATTCGCAAGTGAGTAGGCATGCGCACTGCACATTGGGGGCTGGGATCCAAGCTTGCATCTTATTTCATTCTTTGCAAATAAAACCTTTTTAAGTAAATTTATGATGTTCTCGACATTATTTATTTTGGAACTAAATATGATGCATGTTTTGAAATAAAGTTTATATTTATTTTCTATAGCCTTAGCATCTCTTGGCTTATTTTGCGTATAGTATTTTATCCAAGAGATGTGGCGGTAACACCCTTCAATTTGGTGTTTTGAAATTGGGGGTGTTACAAATAAATTTAATTAGGTTAAATATTTATGTCTAAAAAATATAATTCTTTATCAATATAAGGAATATAATAACCATATTTTAAATAAAAATATTTCATTAAAAATATGGTGTAAACAATAAATTGATCCTAAAAATATTGATTAATATAAAATGACTAATCACCTAAAAATTTTTATACCATTCTAATCAAATTTTATATAATTTTTTGTTCTTTTTAAAGAAGAAAAGAAAGAAAAGCAAAAAAAAAAAGATTAAAAACATCATAATTTAATTATTAGACATAATATTATTAATCCAGTAATCTTTATCTATTTCAACATAAAAGAAAAATGTATATTTATCCAGTAATCCCTATCTATTTCAATATAAAGTAAAAATATATATAAAATTCGGAGTATCGTAAAAGAATATTAGAAGTATTTTACTATAAACAATATGTAAAGATTTGTGGTAATAATAAATAGTTTGGGTTGTAGCAATATTTATATAAAAA